>VZUI01024205.1:0-10194 GCA_013401135.1 Cettia cetti | reverse complement strand
TTTGATTGGTAACACAAAGGTAAACTTTTCAATCAATTGGTCATCCCAGAGGGACATCAGAAGGTCCCTCCTATAAGAAAGAATGTAAACATCCTTATATTTACAAGACATTGTTCTTCTGTTTACCAGAAGAAGGCCTGGGAAAGAACCCTTCCAAGATCAAAACATCCCAGGCATACAACTCAGGACTACACACACCTTTTTTTTTTTTTTTTTTTTTTTCTTTCTAACTTACCAAGAACATAAAAAAAGAATGAATATTCAACATGTTAGCATGCATATATTTCAATTTGCTATTGTAATTTCTCAAGGGAAATATTTCTGTTCCTCATGGAGGCTTTTACTAAATAAAATATATAAAACTGGTTGCTTTAAGTGCTATCTTATTTAAGAACAGTGATTTAGAACAGAGTCTTGGGAATACAGGTGTGCACTGCAGCCAGCAGTGCAACAGCTAGTTTAGGGTCCCCTTACATGTTTTAAGTTGCCATTTTCAACCTAAGCAAATAAAACACTAAGTGTTCTCATTAGGATTTACTATTTAAATTGGTATTATTCGGAAAGGCAAGGATATATATAGAAAACATTCAAAATACAAGAAAAATACCTCTTTCAAGTTCTTGAATATTCTTCAGCAGTGATTTGATATTCTTTAAGTGCCACTGTTCTCCTTACAGCATTTCTGCACTTAAATATTTCTGTAAAATGTGACTTCTTAGTATTGAGTATTTAAATCCTCATGGGAACATAAACTGGAATCAGTCTCCTGCAACTCATGCAGTAGCCAAAGTGTGGTTTCTCTCTCTTATCTACAGACATTCTTTCATACTTTCATTTTATCTCTCAGTTACTGATGAAGAAAAAAAAATCAGATGTTCTTTAGTTCTTCTGCTGAGCAATGCAGTTATCATAACAGCAAACTGCAGATGAGAGTAAAGTTTCCTGTACTTTAAATCCTGTAGCAACTGAAATAGTGTAATTCCTCAACAGTTGCTTTCTTGCCACCATTGTTGCTAAAATTCCAGGTCAATTAATACACTGAAAAAATGGACTAATTCCTGGAGCCCCGGGAACAGAGAGGTGGGCAGGAAAGAAATATGAACCTGTTCAAACTCCTGCATTGGAGCTCCACTGGCACTATTACTTTTAGTGTCTGATAATTCTAAGTGCTGTACTTCTAAAGAAGAAAAGAAATGAGGTTATTATAAATGTTTTCTAAAATAAGTACCCTCCATGATACATGACTGGCTTAATCAGTCGGAGCTGCTGGTGGGAAGAAAAAGCTGCTGTGAGGGGATATGCTAAGGCAGCCTTTGTATATGGGGGAAGGAAGTATTCCTTCAGATCTTCTCCCCTTTGCTCATGTCCCTTTAGAAGCAGTTTTTACAGGACAAGTAAGAATGTTTTCTTATTGCTCTATTTTTCACCCCCATGTTTCAAAAACTTCTTGAACCCATGTAGAGATGGAAGATTTTTCTAAAGAAAAGTTACACAAGGAATGTAAAATGACAGAATTTCTAAAGCAGCCTAAAATGAGGGATCACTAACAGACCTTCCATCCTAAAATACAGATGATTGTACTCTGCATATGGGCCCTATCCGGAAAAGTACCTGCAGGAACACAGACCAAACTACATCCCAATGACTTAGGAATTAATGTGTTCAGGACACATTAAGAAGGTTGAAGAAATTGTTGTTAATAAGGCTATGTATGGTGCTGAAATCTGTATATAAGAAGTAATTAAAATTAACCAAAGCTGTTTCATTTCAGATTGGCCCTAAAAATTGAAAGACTCTTTTTGGTATAGGTGGATCACACTATGATCCTACTCACTATCAGCCTTGGTTTTGAATTTCTCTTTCCTATCTTGGTTTACAACTTATGCTTGTTGTATGAACTCCAGGTGATGACTCTAAAAGATCATCTATTTACCTTTGTTATCATGGAACCAGAGAGTTTAACCTGTTCATTTTATTCAGAAATATTTTAGATGTATATTCACACATTTAAAGGGAAACCTGTTGCTTTTCCCAGATAAAAACTAGAAGCTATTTTGTTTTTTGTTTAAACTCTACAAAATGTATTCAGCACTAATATTTATTTTATGAGTAAGTCCTATGATACGATCTTTCCCTTTTACAACTAAGCAAAAAAATTGCTATTCGTAATATAGAATATCATTATACGTCAAAATATTACATATTTTCAAAATTTCCTTTAATAAAATAAAAAAGAAGCCTGCAAATTCATCAAGGCAAAATATGTTCCAATGTTCTAAATGTGTAACATATTTTAAAATTAACAAAGGTGGCTGAAATTTGCAAAAATTATTTTGTATATATAGAAGCAGAGACATATATATACATATACACACGTATATTTGCAACATATGCACCTTACATATATATATACACATATACACACATGTATATTTGCAACAAATGCACCTCTAAAAAAAGTTTTAATTTTTAAACTCTGTTTAAGTCAACTGAAAATCTGAGAAACTTTGAGACTTCTTTTGAAGTAAGCTGAGGCTGATACACAGCCTCAAGTTATATACATTGATTCTAGTGTGCTGCATGATGGAAACACTGTACAAGACATGCATTATTAAGTTTATATTGCAAAGAAGATTAAATTATTTTCTCGTATTTTCAGATTTATTTCTTCTGAAACATTTATTTGCTTTTTAAGCAAGATGATACAAGAGTCAACTGTTGCTTGAAAGTGTTTTCTCTGTTCTGTGTTCTGAAACAAATAAATATGTGCTAAATTTATTCTAAATTTAGCTTTTAGTACTGCATGACGTATGAATCAATACTGCCAAATATTTTTAGCAATGGAAAAAAATATTAGTAGTTTGTGTCTATAATTCAGACAGGTAAGTTCTGAATGTAGCAGATGATGGGGAAACAGGAATTCTCATTTTACAAAAATTAGATTCAGATCTTGCATATCTTGGGGTTAATTGATTCAAACTCTTTCAGTGGTGACACAGAATCTGTTCTTCATTTTCTTGTAAAATGTGTCAAACCAAAGATGGAAAGACAAAGAGAGTCATTATTCAAGGTTAAGTTCAATTATCTTTACTGCAACAATTCCAAAAGTTGTTGGAACAGTAAGAAAATATAAGAGTTTGCATTTTTGTGATTCTTCAAGAGTATTTAATGCATAATTCATACTTTCTATTCACATTTTTTAGTCATGACTTTACACATTGATACATAGTTTGAAGCAAAGGACTGCATTGCCTTAGCTTCATGTTTATGCTAAATAATTCCAGATAGTTTAAAGTCAGCAGTGAGCTATAGCATAGTTCTTTTAATTTAAGATATCAGGAAACACATGTTGAATTGAAAGTGTAAATGAAATAGCGTCAAGTCAGTATAAAAAGACCTTTATTACAAGCTATGTCAGGTGTTTGAGCATGTCTGCTGGGAAATCATTTGAGAAGTCACTTGAGAACTGGCAAAATTCAGCAGCTAATAAAAGGTTTTTTGGATGTTTTTTGTGGCAAACTTTACTCCTGAATTTATAGCATATATTAGTAATTTGAATTCTGCAAATTCTCCATTATAATAATATAAAACATGTTCTTTCTCCTCCTAAAAATGTCCTCTCACTTGAAGCAGTGGCATCTCATTACCACAGGACGATGTAACATTTCCTCATTTAGAAAGCCTTGGCTGGTAAACATGACCACTTAACTCTATCATCACATAGCAGTCATAGGATGATAACTAGAATATCTTTACTTCAAGACCTATAAAAATGGAGGAAAAAGAAAAAACCTCCAAAAGATACCTTGAGGCCAAATCAAAATCAAAAAATTTAATGATATAAGTAGGTGTAATGACAGATAATTGAAATAGTCACTTATTCTCAGTTTCTAAATAGCAAAGATATTTATTCAGGCATCAAGTTATTAACAGAACTGAGAGAGGTTCAAAAAATAAGTTACATTCAGCTGCCATAACAGATGTGTTCAAGTCCTCTTAGATGATGCAGATTATCCTATTTGGTCACATGCTGATCTTTTCTAAATAGTGTCTCATACCTATACTTGTGCTATGCAGGCACTTCAGTTATTCAAGGGCTTTTAAAACATTATCAGGTGGCTCAGATTTACTTATTTCTGCAAGTGTCTACACAGCTGGATATACCAAGGTCTGTAAGTGAAATAAGTCTCTTTGGACTATTTTATGTGGTCTTTAGAAGACTGGTGTTCCTCTCTTCTTGGTTAAATACTCTATTCATTAGGCCTCATGTGGTATGGCGATTTTACAGTTTTGTCTCCAGTCAGTGGTTTTTCACTTACTCCTGAAAAACTGATGAATCTCAACTGCTGAGCTGCAATGGGGCCCCAGTGTTTTCAGAAGAGTCATGATTGCTGACCTAAATCACAGATCACATCTATGGTACGATGACCATCCCTGAGGTATGACCTCACTGTGCTTTCTGGAGATTTCCAAGATTTCCAGTTCTAGCTTGTACTATATTATTCAAATGATCTGTAGTTTTTGCTTTCTCCCTCAGTCTTTAGAGATTCATGCTGTAGAAGATCAGGATAATAGACTACAGTTCTAATAATGGATATTAAATTTAACCTGCTCTTAAAAGGTTGTCAGGGAAGAGTTATCAGTGTCTGGTGAATGGGGAAAAATGGAGCTCACTCTGGACACTGCTTAAAAGAGTATTGCAGTAGAAGGACAACTGTAGAAACATGTCCCTATTCCAGAAATGGTGTCAATCAGAATTTATCTCCTGGTAGGATCAAATTGTTTCTTTTTTAGATCAAACTGTATTCAGGGAAAATATTTATGCTTGTACATAAGCTGTTTTTCTACACAGACCACATGCATACACCATTAACTTTTAGTACATGCAAGACATTTTCTGGAGAAAAAAAGAAAACTTTGCTGAGAGAAGTAGCCTGTTATCACCCTCATGTTATTGTGTGAATTCAACTGCAAGTTATTAATCACAATTCTTTCCCCTTTTACATACTTAGACCAATATGCTTATGTATCCTCTAATCTCCCTACCTCTCCTTCCTTCCTTCCTTTCTCACTTTCTGGCTTTGTATAATTTTTTTTTACTGCAGTTCAGGTAATTATTGTCACTAAAGAAATGGTGTTAGAAATGTGGCTTTTTAAATGTAACCAAACATGGGAAAATATGTATTGTTACTATGAATTAATTGTTGCATTTAGAGGTGAATGACACCTTATCACATCAAAAACTCTACCTAAGCATGCACATAAGTACATGCATGACTGAGTTGCCTACACAGAATAGATAATTTAGTGAAAAAGTAGTTTTATAAGATTTAGTCTTCATGTTTAATTTATATTACTGGCATTCATGATTAAATTAAAAAAATCCAAGGAGAAAAAAAAAAGTATTTATACAAAGTAGCTTAGATTTTACTACTAGATGAAATTGTGCGGTAATGGAATTTCAAATCACTGGTTTGCTATTTTCATGTATATAGCCATTCTGCATGGGAATCTTTAAGAAAGGATATTTTAACTGGTGACTTTAGGGCTGTTCTGAAGAACCTAAAGAAAAGCAGCTTGTTTCTACCTTGTGACATTTAAAAAAAATTCAAAATTATGTCTGAGAAATACTGAAGTAAGCTGACAAAAAGGCACTGATTTTGAAAAATGTTTCCAGGTTTTAGAGGTGGAAGCTACACTTACCATCATGTTTGAAGGTCTCTGAAAAGTGGTAGAGGTTTGTTGGGGAGTAATAATGTTGTGCAGCTCCTCTCCAGCCTGGTGAAGACACACTTCCTAATGAAGGACTGCTTAATCGTGGTCTGTTCTTTGAATTAAATGAGGCTAAAGATGAACTACCAGATTTGATTCTTAGGATAGCAGCATATGATGTGGGGAGACCAGGAACAGCTTCTGAATATTCTGGAAAAAAAAAATCCAAAAAACCAACAAGAAGTGAACACTGAACAGAGACAAAATCTGTCACTTTGCAAAAAAAAAAAATGTTTAGTTAATCAGTAGAAAAGTAGAAAAGATTTATCTATAAAAGGAGTGACAGAAACATTCCAGGCTTGATGAGACTCAGCTTCTGAAAAGAATTAGGTAGCACCACAGAGCTTTAAGAAAATTCCCCCGCAGCTTCACCAAAATATAAAAATCAGGAGGTTATTAAATTTCTTACTTATGGAATCATAAATTTTCAATGTTTTTAATTCTCTTTTTATGACCTTATATTTCTATCTCATATTTGAAAAGTGTCTACCAGGCCACCACCTTTCCTTCTCAGCCTTCCTTCACTTTGCATGCGCAATGCAGAAACACTGACTGAAGCTAAATATACCTCTCAATTAAACCCAGCTCTCCAAATCAGGCAGGCCAGCTACATGGGCCAGGAGTACCTGTATGCACAAATACCTTTCCCAAAAACATATAGATATTAAAGTCACCTCCCCTGCTGTCTCTTCAGGTTCCCTTTTTTGTCTTTGTTGGCTATTTAAAATGTCAGTGTTTACAAATAAAGAATAGTGCAAAGGTTTCAGTCCCTGTATAATGCCAAATATAAAGGACATAATTTATGTTATAATAGATTAAAAACTATAACTCAAGACCTGCAGGAACAAAGTATTGAAATAATTTGTCCTGAAAATGCAACAGTATTAAGGAGGTGAGAAGAACATTCAAAAATATGTTCATAGAGATGAGCAAAGAGATCCAGACTGCATATCCAGTGCCTATGAGGGAACAGATCTTTTGGAGGACAATTGGAAGTGGCTGGAAGAAAAGAAGATCACTGTTCTGTTATCTCTGCCGGTGGTAAATATTTAAAAACTGGACATCCTTTTCACATTGTAACATTTGTCATTTTTAGCCTATGACTCTCCTGTTTGTTTGTGTATGTAACACAATGAGCTACTCTAGTAAATAGGATTCAACAACACTGAAATAGTTCTGAAAACTTTTTGCTGAAATAGATTGTGAAATGAAGTTGTTCTATGCTGCCTCATCAAGTTAAGACTGCAATTCTTTTTCCACTTGAAAAGAAAAAAAAAATTATAATTCTTTGTTATCTAGCAGCGTGGGGAACACTACTTCTGCAATAGCAGTTTTGTTTTCAAGAACAAAAAGAATCGGCAAGATCTCAGATGGCATGAATGCAAAGTACCATGGGACGAAAGAGAAGGAAAGGGTAGCAAAGTCACTGGACATGGTGGAAGGTCCTGCAGTAATGACAGTGTTATGCGATCTATAGTTAATGTGATATTTCACCCCGACTCCAGTTGCTCTGTCATGCTCATGGGGATGCTGTATCTGAGTAAAGCTTCTCTTGTAAAACATAACTGGAAATGGTTAGTAAATTATACATAAGGAAATGTTTCTTGTTTTGTTTACTGAAAATCTGTAGCCTGTGATCGTTACTGACAACTACAGCAGAAAACACACTTATCTGAAAACAAAACCTACTTCCTAATTCGAGCATTCACCTTCAGAGATTTAGAGTTCTGAACTGCCTAGTTACAGTGCCTTAATTAGAATATACTTTTATTGGAGCACTATTTACAGTAAAATTATTCCTTTAATTTGGTTTGGATTAGGCTTCTGAGATTTGGGAGAATAAATTTATATATTCCATTATTTAAGTACGTAGTTAAACTGCTGGAGAATAGATATTACTCTCTAATGTGCTTTTTTACTTTACCAGTCTACCCTAAAAATCCTTAAGAAATTTCATCAAAACTGCTATGGGTAGTTCTCAAAATGCTGCTGTACTTAAGCTTAACAATGAAATAACATTTTCCCTAGCCTCATTCTGAAAAATAAGTATTTGGGATGAAACATCCAAAAGTTCCTTCAGCTGCAAGAAGACACAGTTAAGGAAGATATAGGCCCAAAGATAGAACTTTACCATTCACAAGCAACTACAAACTAGCCACAATAAAATCAGTGATTTGGGTTAGCCTTCATATTTCTTTGAACTAGAACTACTAGATTTATTGTAATTTTAACAATGGTGTGACACTTTTAAGACAGACTTTTTCTTTTTAATTTCCAGTGAATATTTTCTTAATGGATTTTCAACAGCAAACAGATTTGAAATAGTTTTGGTAATTATTTAATGAATCTGTATCAACTCAATAAATTATTCATGCATCTCTTATTACTTCCAACACACGCTGCTCTTCAGTCAGGTTGGTCAGACTTAAGACAACAAGGAAAACAACAATGCCATAGGTAATGGAGAACCTGTCTTCTACTGATTACTGAGGGAGTTTTTTGTTTTTAAGAAAAAAAAGAATTCTAAGATAATGTGAAAGAATTTTATTTTTCTAATTTGTAGTATCTGTGTCAGGTTAAACTCAACTTTATTTCATGTGTGTTGCTGTGGAAGAAAGCTGACTCTGAGGGAAAAGGGATCACAAGACAGCAAATGTTTACACAAGTTCCTTGGGTACAGTCCATGGGTACAAATATAAACCACAAATGCTATGCTTTTATATTTTATACTTTGTTGTAAAAGGCTCAAAAAACCTCAAACAATGGTACACAGTAATTTGACTAAAATGCATTTTTTCTTTACACAGAGAAAAGTGATGAGGCAAATTCACTGAATGAGCCCCAAAAATTCTTTGAAAACTGTCTTTGCAATATTTGAACTTTATAGAGTAAAGGATTCTGACTTTTAGTGTGTTGTTTTGTTTTCCTTTATTTCTTTTTTTTTATAAGTGACTCTTGGTCAGTTACTAACTCATTGACATTTCTCAACTATATAATTAAAATGTAGACTGTCTTATAATACTTGCAAATGTGACCTTCATTTGTGTATTTTTGCAAGCTAGCATGTTTAATCAAATGTCACTAAGAATGATAACCCATTTTTTTCATTGTAACTTTTAATTACATTGTTTCAGTGGAAGTTTTCAGTCTTCTAAGCTTACGGAAATATACGCATTGATTCTGTAAACTGGATTGTATCAGTGTTGCTCTTCAGGTTTTTAAACAGAAATATACTTTCTGCCCTGGTCTGTGCATGCACATTGGTCTCCTCTTAGGGTGCTCAATGATACGTAGCTTGGCAATAAGCTGGGAGAGAGATGCAAAAATGGCATGAAGTTGTGTTGATAAGGATTCCATCCAGATCGTCTCTTATGAGAAGTAGGATCACTACTAAAACACAGCAAAATGTGAATAAATAATGTTTTTCTAATGAAATTGTATTAACTGTAACAAAAAAGAAACCAAACCAGCACAACACCAACACAGCAAAACACCAACACAAAAATACAGAAAAAACCCCTTCAACCAAAAGCCAACAAACTAAACACACACAAAAAACTCCCCAGAACTTGATGCCAGTAGACTTCTCATGAACAGGTTAGTTCATCTGATCTTCTCCTGTGCATTTCCCACTGCAGTGGTTCAGTTTATCTGAGAGAGATTTTATTCTAAAGTTTCTATTGTATCCCACTTACACTCAAAGCAATAGACAATGCAATATCATTGCATTGTCTATTGACATTGCATTGTCAAAATCATTAAAATCAAACAAACCCTGGGATGGAAACCTTCACTAGAGGCCGTATTTTAAATATTTGGATTCTGGATATCTGCATGAAAGGTAGTGAGGCTGGGGTCACTTTACAGGCAGTAGAAAGCAAGAGGAAAATGGCATGTGATATGATAGACAGTCTCAATAAATGGCTACTTGCCAGAATGTAAAGGAAAGTAAGATGAATAGCTAACATGTCAACATTTCAATTTTTCAGATCTCAGTTGTCTTAAGCATAGAATTATAGACTCATAAATATTGGAAAGACCTCCAAGATCACCAAGTCCAACATTTGACCTGTCACATTAGACCATCGCACTAAGTCCTGTATCTGGTAATTTCTTGAATACCTCCAGAGACAGTGATTCCAACACAACCCATGCCAGTGCTTAACTATCCTTCCAGTAAAGACATTCTTCATGATGTCAAATCTGAACATTCTCTGGTGCAGCTTGTGGTTATGCCCTCTTGTCCTGTCACTAGTTGACTGGGTGTCCTAGGGTGACTTTATGATGTTTGTATCCCCAATCGTCGATTCTGTTTGTGCTGTATATTGAGTTTCTGTATCTTTAAGACTGATTCTGAGAGTGAACCAGGGAGAGAAGACGCGCGGAGTTTGTTTGAGAAACAACCTGACTCCCACACATTCT
>VZUI01024197.1:0-39841 GCA_013401135.1 Cettia cetti | reverse complement strand
GGGCTCCTCCATGGGCTGGGGGAGGATCTCTGCATCCCACGGGGCTCCTCCATGGGCTGGGGGAGGATCTCTGCATCCCACGGGGCTCCTCCATGGGCTGGGGGAGGATCTCTGCATCCCACGGGGCTCCTCCATGGGCTGGGGGAGGATCTCTGCATCCCATGGGGCTCCTCCATGGGCTGGGGGAGGATCTCTGCATCCCATGGGGCTCCTCCATGGGCTGCAGGGACACAGCTGCCTCACCATGGTCTGCACCACAGCCTGCAGGGGAATCGGCCCAGCCTTGGCACATCCATCTTTGGAACCACCAGGAATTGGCTCTGCCAGACCTGGTGGAAGATTCTGGCAGCTTCTCGCAGATCCACCTCTGTGGTCCCCCACTACCATAAACCAGGCCTGCAAAATCAATACAGCCATTAAATGCAGACCCCAGATTATTCCAGGGGTACATGCCCTCCCCTTGCAGCTAGTGAAGAGAAGCTGTCTTAGGAAATCTCTTCATTAATGGATTTCAATTGTCACGTAAAGTTATTGAGTAGTTTCAGATTTCAAACCAAGACTTAAAAACAAAATTTTTTTTTAATGGAAGAGTTTCTTCCACCTCCCACTCAGGCCCCCGGCAGACAACTAATGTTACTTAAAAAAAATTTCACTTCAAAGAAAATAATAGAAAAAAATATGGTCATAAGCCAGCATATCATTAATAATATCCTTTAAGCTTTTTCAAATTTCTTTCTTTTGCTTGTAATACCATTTCTAATGCAAAATACTCATATTTCAGGCAGAAAGAAACACTAAGGACATCTAATAAATTATGTTCTGCAAAAAACCCCTCAATTTATAAAATTCTAGATATACCTTATAACTGAAAGCAATAGATGCAAGTATGATACCATTATCTGCAGTTTTTAGCTGATATTTATTGCTTTCTGACAGTTTAGGTGGCATCTTTTATTCAATTTAGTTTCTTTCCTTTAAGTAGTTTAATTATTTCCCATAGACCAAGGATGCAAAATACCTTTATTAATTTTATTCTTTGCTATTAGATAGCTCTATTGCACTCATATTTTAAAATATGTTCAAAACAAAATTGATGATGAATTGGCCTGCTGGAAATGAATCCCAGTATAGAAACCCACAGATTAAGGCATCTTTAGAAGACAAGGTCAAGAAAATTGGAAGCTTCCCGTTTTGCAGTCTTGATCCAGTTAACCTCTATTAATCAAGAAATGGAATTTAGCTATAGAAAATCCATTGTTCATATTTCTGAAACAAACTACAAGCTAATGGATTTTAATAAACCAGAGCAGTGTTACCAGCTGTACCTGTGGACCCAGATAAGAACAAAGGAGAGCATCAGTTTCTGTGTGTACAAACTGTAGAATGTTTTTAATAATCTGGATTAGAGTATATTCATTAGAAAGCAGAGGATGAAAACAAATTTAAAAATGTATTACTTTTAATTATATGTCATATCATATTACAAAATGTGATTACTGAAATTTAAATTTTCAGCCACTGAAATCAGCCATATCTTCCTGCAGACAGCTGAAAATCCCTTTTTCACTTCAAATTTCTTTTCCCTGTGCAGCAACTATGTGTAAGCACCAGTCTCCTGCAGCCAGCTTCCAGTACCTTTCTGACAAACTGGTTAGGCTGAACTCTGTAAACATCACAAGCCATCACAAGGCTTGTGTCCCTGCTCCTGAATCTTTTCTTTACCTGACTGTTTACTGAGTGTTCTCCAGTATTTCTGTGTCTTTCCTAAGAGCTGATAAAAACACTTGTTCTTATTAAGGTTGGGTACAATAGGTATGAATCATTTCAGAATTAAATGCCATACTGCTTTGTGGAGGTTACAGGGCTGATAATGCAAGCCTATCTTTCTGCTTGAGCACTATGTTTCATGATGCAATATTTTTCTCCCTTTTGATCCAAGAGCATGACACGGGCTCGTATTCACATTATTGTTCACCTCCATTACTTTAGAGAAAATAAAAGCATCCAGATATCCAGCTTCGAATGCCAGGAGGTCAAATTCAGGCATGGTGGTGTTCAATTTTGATGTACAGCTGGATGACTAAGGCTGTTTGATAATCTTCAGCCAAATGTAAAATTTATGTCCTGGGATTTTAACATGCAGAATTTTAAAGGCAACATTGTAAGCACAATGTACCATTAATTTTTTTAGATTTTTTAAATCAAATTCTAAAACTCTTGCAGTTCTTTCCACCACCCCACCACCCCCTTATCAAAACAAGATAAATATCAGACATTTCCTTCTGAATGAAAGGGCTGGTTTCTTTTTATGGCTTTTTCCAACCAAATATCGTTTAAAGTGACAGCTACAGTAAATTACATGCCATGCCCTTTACACCTCTGGGATGAAGCAGCACTCCTGTGGACAACTGGTGCAGGACAGCCTCAGTACCAATGGGCACAGAGAATGAATTTCTGTTCTATCTCCAAAGAGTCTCACCTGAAGACACCCATCATTGGCCAGATCTGCCAGGAGTAAAATCAGGATAGCTGGGTAGATTAGTCCAACACAGAGTGCAATTATAGAGCCAGTACCATGAAACATAGATATGCCAGTATGTTCTTAGGACAAGGCAACTGGTCTTAATTTATCTTTGTTTCTTATTCCTGTGGGTTTGGGGTTTTTTATACAACAAAAGGATGTGATGCTTTCCATTGGAAATGTGATGAAAAGGTTTGGAAATGCTGGTACTCAGAAGACTAAGGGGCTCCTTTTCACCAGCCAGCTTTCTCTACTCTCCCACACTGCCTCAAGGATTTTAGCCTGAGTATTTGTGACCAAGGATGAGAGATGTGCTAAACACAAGGCCAAGCAAAACACAACTGGGAAAAGTTTGCAATTTGAGAACAAAATGGTGTGAGAAAATGATAAGCCCATGAAAATCATGCAAACATTAAAACTTTAAATAAAATCCAACAGAAATTTTTAGCAAATATATTTAACTTCAAATACTGTGTTCTGTGAAGAAAAAAATAAACCAGATCTGCCTTAGGTGACCCAGGCATGCAGGTCAGCTGTGGGGAAGGCTGGCTTGGCATGGCTCCATGGGTCTTCTACACTGGGGCTGGGCCCACATTATCAGTGCAGCTTTTCTCTGATGAGAAAAATAAAATATGGGGAACTTTCCACAGCACACTTTAAAAAATAGAAAGTAAATCAGCACTTAAATTTGGGATAGGATATATCTGGCTTTTTAATAATCTACTTTAGCCCACTGAGACACATAGAACCTTTTGCTTTGTAAATAACAGCATTAAAAAATGAGAGATTAACTCAAACTTTCATTCCAAAGAGAACTAAAAACTTCATTTTATATGCAGACAATACATCTAAAGGAAAGTTTTATCTATTTATGGTTCCTGACCTTTAAGCTGAATTACCATTTTGTTTTAAGAAAAAATCTTATAATAATGATGATAAAATAGCTAGCAATTTCAAAGAAATTATCGAGACATTGGCAATGCAAAGAAGGTTTTTTCATACAGAATTTTCAGAACACCATTGTTTCTCAATAAGCTTTATCTTATATGTTATTATGATATCCTTCATGGTTGGTTTTTATTGGTTACCTTAGTCATTTATACTTATGAGCTAGCCTTGGATTGCTTGCAGTTTTATGTCTGACATTTTTACTGAGAGAGAAAATCAGAGTTACTCTGATTACTTATATTCATGTAAACAGACTCTTAGAAACAGGGTAGTGTAATGATGATTAGAAGCATTTTAATGACTGCTGAGGTGTGTCTTTCATGTTCTCATTGATGAAAAATTGATAACCATTGATAGTCAACAGTGACTTGTTTATAAACTAAAGAAAATAATATCTCCAGAAATCCACTACTGTTTTCTTATATTGCATAGATGATGAATATAAACATTACAGTGTCCTACCTCATTGGAAAGAATGATGAAAAATAAAATCTCAATACACATGCTCTCATTATTCCACCAAACACTCAGTTGCAAAACAAATGCCTCTCTGGTTTACTGCAAGATTAAGGGCCCACTAGGGCAAGTTCTCCATGCTCAGAACACCCATCGATTTCAATGGCAGCTCCATACACAAAGCATTTCCAGGATTAGCCCTAAATTATTTATCAAAACCGTGCCCTGGAGCTCTGAGTGCATTGCAAAGACAAATGGAAGGATTCATGCAGTAGATAATAGGGTGCATTTTTCTGCTCTCACGAAATATGAGAATGCTTTTATAAAAGCAACTCACCTGCAGCCTGGTGATAAAGGAGTTATTGCTAAATAAAATGACCTGGGCAGGTAGAAGAGTGGGAAAGCAAGAACAGTATGAAGTTTAAAACAAAAAACAAGTGCTAAGTCCTGAACTTGGGACAAAATAACCAAAGATTTCAGTACAAGTTAGGATCTGTGTGGTTCAGCCTTGTTGAAAGAGAGCTGTGGGTGCTGGTGGACAACAAGCTGAACATAATCAAGTAGTACACCACTGCAGCAACAAAGGCAAATTGGCTTCTGGGCAGCACTGGAGGAGGGCTACCAGCAAGCATAGAAATGTGAAACCCCTACTCTACCCAACATTTGTTAGGTGTGCCTGGAGTACTGTGTCTCTTTTTGGTCCCCAGAACTCAAGAAAGATGCAGACTGTCTAGAAAAGATCCAAATGAAGGCCTCAAAGGTGATCCAAGGAATGGAAGGTCAAAGGAATGGGGAACCTGAGGAAACACTCAGTCTCTTCTGAGGAAAGATTCTTTCCTCTTTCCTCTTTCCTCTTTCCTCTTTCCTCTTTCCTCTTTCCTCTTTCCTCTTTCCTCTTTCCTCTTTCCTCTTTCTGAGGAAAGCATTCAGTCTCTTCTCCCTGAGGAAAGTGAAGCTTTGGGGAGGACTCTATCAGTATTCTAGTACTTAAATGGCAGCTCCAGAGAAGACAGATACTTTATGAGAAGCCACATGGAGAAGATAGAGTAAGTACAAGATGCACCAGAAGAGGTTTCATCTAAATGTATGAATATTTTTTGCCATGAGAACACTTGATCACTGGTGCCACCTCCCCAGGGATGGGGTAGAGTTCCTACGCCTGTGGGTTTTCAAGATGCAGCTGTACAGGATTCCATGTAGTCTCCCTTTCCCAAGACAAACTGGACCAGATGATCTTTTGAGATCCCTTCCAAAGTGGGCAGTTCTGCAATTCTGTGAAGATTTCTGCATTTAATATGCAAAATGCAGTAATGTGCCAGGCACTTGAGGATACCAGTCAAGTTCATACCTCCCTCCAATGTGTTTACCATGATAAGGCAGGGGTTTTTAATTCCACAACTGGTTTTTTACTTTTCATTAAGTGCTCTGCTGGAACACAGCTTAAAATCACAGAAGAAGCAGGATCATTTAAAGTGGGGTTTGAATGATATAATGTGGACAGAGAAAGATTTTCTTTAGTCAGGTCAAACACTTCATTAGCTACCTCAGAGTAGCACCTTTCTTGAACAGCAGCTGCAACTGCAACTCAGACAAACTTTTCTTTCTGGAGTATTTAAACAAGACATACAATGTTATTGAAAGATTTGCATTCAGGATCTGCATTCAGGATTTGCATTTGATGTCTGTGATACATAAAGCTAAAAACTCATTGCAATCAACAAGTGTTTTCAGTTTCTTTTAAAATAATATTTTTCCCTTAATGAACACAAGGATTTAAATTGCATAGGCCTTAATCCCTTGATTCTCTTTCATTTCCATGGAAATTTAGAGTATTTAGAAGAGCACACAACTTATCAGTACCAGGCAGGACTGGGTCACCAGCACCCAGTCATCAAAGGCTATTATTGTCACTTGGTCTTTGGAGGAATGGTAAAAGTGTCTGCGTATTTTGGTAGTTAAAGATGCCAGAGATGTCAAAGGGATTTAAAATCTTTTGAACCAGATTACAGACCCTGCATGTTTTCAGATGCATTTGAGGGACTTATATACAGAGATGTACATAAAGCATTGGGTTGCTGAGTTATAAGAGACAGAAGAGAATCCCCAGGGATCCTCTCCATAAAACAGCAAGTAATAGCAGTACACAGAACTGTATACCCAAGATGTAGAAAACAAAGCATCGTTTCCAGCTGTCCATCATGCCAGACACGGGCTGTTTAATTATGAGAAGTACTGCATGCTCAGTTCACTTGTCTCATGGGAACAATTATTTGTCAAGACACAGAAGCCAGATCAGCTGTCTCTCACTTTGCTAAATTACACATTTTAAACAGAGAACAACTTCCATTTGCACCTTATCCTTACTTTAATGGACCAGTGTATAGAGTGGGTGAAACTAACCATGGATGCTGACATACTGCATAGTACACTAGCATAGAAATACACTCTTATTTAGTCATTAAGAAGAAATCAACCCTCACAATGCAGTGATTTATGAGTCTGGATGTTGAGAATTGTAAAGATCTTCCTTTCTAGACATGAGAAATTAAACTTAAGTTTGCTAACTTAGACCAATCTCTCTTCTCCTTATTTTGTTGATTCACAGTGCACATCCACAGAGGACAAACTGATTCCTCCTCTGTGTTATCTCTCTCAAAGATGTTCCCCTCTCTGACATTAGCTGTAATAGATTATTTAAAGTCAGGTTCTTTTGGAGACAGTCTCATCTCTCTAGGCTGTTATGCACTTGGTAAAGTCAGGCTAACATGATATCCTGCACTCCCATTTACATGTCTTGATGTGGTCCCAGTCAAAATGTAGGTGAAGTAAAAGGAAAGCTCTAATTTGCCCTCAGTGGGTATAGGATCAGATCCCACCTACAGTACTTCATTTTTCCAGCAAAGGTCACTGAGCTAAAAGAGACTACACGAGCTACCAAATGTCAGGTCAGATTACTTGTGCAGAACCATCTAGGATCCTGCTGCTGCTACTCTATTTATTTGTCTATCTATTTATTAAAGTCAGCATCTGTAGATTTATTAGCCAAAGGGAGAAAAGAACTCATGGGCTCCATTCCCCAGGGATGCCTTGAAAACTCCATTTTATTCATTAGCAGCAACAGCAAGGGCAGTTAATATTTACTTGACACATGTAGGAAAGCAGTGGCATAAAGAAATTAGTCTAAAAATGGTTTACTGCTGGAATTTGAGAAGGATTTGTTCTTCATTTATCTCAATGGATCAGTTGTGAAGTGATCAACTGTAGGACTAGAAACCTATGACTTATGGTCATCAGAGGAGCTATCAGTCTATTGGTTTAGCAATTAAAGCAATTAATTCTAACATGGATTTTGTAAAAGAAAAGGCAAGGCCTTATAAATTACTCATTCAGCTTTTATATAACAAATAGCCATCTCCAGGGTTTGATTCTGTTTATCAACAGTTTCATGCAGAGAAGGACCACAGAAATGCATATATTTAGGTAACTCTATGGATCTTTTGCACCTATTCCTAAATTATTCTAATGCCAGCATAAACCAAACATTTAATTCAGAGAAATAATCTATGCCTTTTCTACTGTTAATGGAATATTTTTGAAAGACATTAAATCATGCAGAAAAAAATTTCAGTTTCTGATGATACATTTGTTGTCCCACAGCTAAATCCCATGTGTTAACCAAATCACAAGCCCTTTAATACAAATTATACTCACTGAAATGAGATTTTTTTCTCCCAAAAATCAGCCTTTTCTCAGGAAAAAATCCCAGCTTTGGCTTGTTTTGGAAAGCACAGCTCTCTGTGAGAATATTTTTCTCTCCAAATTGAAGATTTGCAACCAAAGATCTACAGCTGAATACATCTTTTCTTCATTTCTCAGTGGCAATTTGGCCTGAAGACAATTTACTTTGCATCTTTTCCTCTCTAGAACCACATCTTTGGGAACAATTAAAGATGTTGAAGCCTAAGAAATTTCCTGTCTGTAGACCTCTCATTAGGTTTCAATGCAGGGGCAGAAATCCTGAGACACTTTCTGCCAGCAGCCATTTAATAACCTCAGCCTTTGTAAAAAAACCATCATTTTTTTGTTTTCTCAGGGGAGGAGGGAAGGAGAATTATGTAAGTACAGACATCTTGTGTTTAGTTGCAAAGTACATGAAGGGGAAATCAGGGAAAAAAGATAAGAGACTGATGGTAGAATAATAAATAATTTTTCTACATCAGGTTGCCAAGTCAAAAACACTGCATGCTGAATATTAATTTTTGATTGATTGGATATAGACTTCATCTTTGTCTCTGCCATGTATTTTAATGAGGCAGATATTTTCATATTGAACAGTCTCTAATAGGAGGCATCACTGAAGAGATTCTGTTAGACCTTGTGGCATTATAACACACACAACATTGGAAGTTCTGAAGGAAAAAAGGAAAGAACAGACAAAAATATGAGGTCTTTCTAGGCACCAAAAGATTTTGAATTAATTCCAGGGAGAATGAGTTATGTTTTTCAAACAGCATGCAATACTGAAAAACATTTTCTTTGATAACGGGTAGGTAAATCCCTACTTAGCCCAAGTAATAATGATTCTGGTATGAATTAGGTGATTATAATAACAAACACACATTACAGCTCTTGAAATGCTGGTAACAAAATGCAAATGAGACCAGGAAAACCATTTAAAAGAAAAAAAAAAAAAAAAAAAAAGAAGACATTTACCTCAAGGAAACCCACTCTAGAGGGATACAGGCATCCTTTTGCATATAGGCTGATACACTTTTAGATGCTCCCATCCTTAGCCTCCTGCCTCACCTCTGCCAAAAACTGGGTTGCTGACCCCTGGGGCAGGCTGCAGACAGGATTTACATCTATCTATATTCACTTACATTTCCTTTACAGGGGGTTTGCCCCAGTATGGGAAATTAACTAAAAAGGCTACAAAGGATAACTGACTGGATTATGGAATCTTCAAGGAGAGATTTTTTTTTTTCTTGCTATGTCTGCTTGAGTAACTCTACTTTGGGTGGAGGGATAGAGTGGGCAGTTGCAGGGAATACAATGTTAAACAACTTCATATACATTCACCATATTCCCTCTGTCACTGCTCATCCTTGCCTGCTTGTTCACCTTCCTGATGAGCAACTATGCTGCCCATGAGGAAACAGAAACAAATTTCAGCAGCAGTTCACTGATGGTTAATACCAGTAAAAATACAGTAGCCAGTCTCCTGGTCACCCAGTATTTTGTAATTGTTTTCCTAACTGTACATAAAACTCTATCCCTTTAAATCCATGCCATGAGAATGGTCTATTTCCAGTGCCCAGAAAGAACAGGAGAGAACATAGGACTTACAGGTATTCTCACCTGAAAAACAGATGCAGCCAAGGAGCACTCAAATAAACAGATAATACTTGGGACTGGGGGAAGGGGTGGAGAATGAAAGTGGAGGCAGCATCAAACAGCCGTCAGTCTTGTTGTCTTGAAAGTAAAGAGTAATAAATAGAATGGCAGAATAAGGGAAAAAAACCTCTATGAGAGCTAATGGGTCTTGGTCAGAATAGTGAAAATTCTGCCTCTCTTTTTTCAAATTGATTGAGAACTACCTGGACAAAATTTAATTCACCATAGATATTTATTTGCAACCTTCAAAATATGAATTCTTGTTTAGACTTTAAAAGCAGATAATGTAAAACATAACTACTATTTACTAACACCAAACTCACATTAGAGTTATCTGAGCAACGTCTACCTGACTCTTTGCTTGCCTAGGAAATCTTCACCTCCTACAGTTAACAATTGACAAAATTAATAACAGGTGTAAATTAACAAAAATTACTTAAAATCAAGGCAAGTAAACTAATCACTCAGATTTAGGGTCAAGAAGAGATTTTTCTCCCAGTGCAGACAGAGATTTTTTTAAAAAATTGTTCACAACCTGCAGCACAGGTTGTGAAGAAACTGCTCAAATCCCACGATTTCAAGGCTTTGAACCCTAGTGATACACCCTCCATTACATGCTTTTAGCCTTCTAGCACCATTTAATCTAACCTGGTGATAAACAAAATGGATAAATGTCATGGGATTTATACAGGGCCTGAACACAGAGCTGTGCTATTCTGCGTTGTCTGAGGTATCTATAAGTGTCAGTTCAAAAAAATGTGAGGAGATCTGTGGCAATAAGCAAATGCTCCCATGAAGCATTAAAACTTCATTTCAAAATCAAAGTATTTTCTAATTCAATAGCAAACATTGGTTTATTGGGGTTGACCTTCGTTTCCTCTTCCCACCATTTACAAGCAGAAATAATTTTGGTGGAAAGTATTTGACCAATCAGTCTCTGCACTGAAACTTACATCACTGAGAACACTTTTTTGTCTCATTTCACTTTGGTATCCTGATACCCACTACTGAGCTTTGAAGAGATGCTTAGATCTTATTTCACACACAGAGAGCAATTTTCACCACAGTCCATGCACCTGTCTTGTGAAATGCTTAAACTTTTGAATTTTTAGCTAAGCCATACCATTGGGGCATACATTTCCTGGTAGGAGTCAGGGCATCATCATGTTCTGCTTCCTCAGAAGGCAGGAACTATTCAGAAAAGCTCCTCAGGACATTGGATGGTTGATGTCACTTAACTTGCACCTTTTATGGAATTTTCTTTTTACAAGGCTTTTTGTGTTTTTCCTTGGTCAAATTATGGAACATATTTTTCCCTCACAGAATAGACGATTATCTAGAAGCAAGGACACTCTTTTAGGACACAGAAACCGCATGCTCACCTACAGCAGTCTAAGCAAAGGCTGAAACTTGTTTCATCTACATCTCAGCATCCCTTAAGCATCACAGCATTAACCATTCATAGGAATGTTTATAATCCAGCTGTCACTGTCCACTCATTATATTATCTAGAAAGCTTACATTATCTACATATTAAAGAAAATGTTGTAATTTTGTTCCACACTGGAACAGACACGGATTATGAAAGCTCTACATTTTGTGGAAATGGTAAGTTGAGATGGTTCATAACACTGCAGCTCTCACCAGCCCATCCAACCCCACAGCTGAATCCAGCACTCAGCAGAGTTTATGTAGTCTTTCTAGCTAAAAGAAACATGCAGATTTGTAAAAAGGCCCTATCACAGTGAACCCACATGGCATGTACAGACCCATCTGAAACAGCTGTGGCTGCTTTGTACTTATGCCCTAACAACTGCCTTGAGCTGGCAAACAGGACATTTAACTCTAGTTCAGTCCTTTCTTTTTATTCACACCCCTTTTATTGACAGAATTTAAATTTCTTCCTTTTAACATTTTCTTATAAATGAGCTTCACTGCATAAGACTCAAATTTTCTGTGCACTTATTCTAGAAGGCTGAATACTTCAGAGGAAGCCAGATAATTTGCCAGGCACTTCTGAGCATGTTCTTCAGGCTTGTAACATTTTAATTATGACGCTGGAAAAAACATACATAAGAGAATGCTTTGTCAGCACTGTGAGGCAACAGAGGAACAATTTTGTTAACTGTCTCAAATAAAATGAAGAAAAAATATTCCCAGCATCAATTTGGAACACAAAATGCCGACATAGATAAGCGTGAATACATGTGCACATGTGCACAAAAGTTTACATATCGATTTACTTATATGTGTCCATGTTCACATGTATTATTATAAATATGTGTATACCTATGCATTTTATATTTATGTATATACACACACATACATATAATGAGCTCATTAAAGATTGATCTATTTCTGCCTGGCCAAGTCCTTCAAAAAAAGCCATAGAGCTGTGGCCTTCCTTTCCTGAGATGTGCATATATCTCTTACCGTGCAACAGTCCCTCACATCCCATATGGCTTTTTGTGGTGGGAATTCCATATCCAGTAACTGTCAAGAGCTGTTAGGGAGGGTATGAAATCCATGCTGCTTTTGACAGCACAGCAGTCTTCAGATAGCTGGAATTGCAATCGATAGCTAACGAATGGCCATTCCACTTACAGTATAATGAGCCCTGTCTCAGCCTGCTTTTCCCACAGAGATGCAGGCACTAATTCTAAGACCATTATCTCCTTCAGCTGGTCATAATGACAGTTAAAACATGTAATAACATTTAAAACACAGACAGTAATTTCTTTTTCTCTGTTCAGAATTTGTACTTGGCTAGCAAATGGTTTAATGAACCAGTTTTGGAGACTTTCTAATTACCAGCTGTCCCTGGAGAATTTTTTGTTGTTGTTGTTTAATTTTATTACAGTAAAAGTCACTAGACTAGCATCTATTTTGTTTCTTTTTTTTTTTTTTCTTAGAAACATTTTTCCTTCTGCAGTGGAAATAGATTGCATCTTACACTAGGTACTAAGGAGGCACTCCAAACAGATTCAAAGTCCCTCTCACTGGCTTTCTTGTAAGCTCTGTCAGGGTGTAGTTGGGTCAGTTCTCTAGGCTGGACTAATTGTTTTTCTTGGGTAGTATTTTAGTTCTGGGTCAAAAAATACACTTGCAATCTCCAGTTTTTATGGTTTCAACAACAAATTCTCAGAGAGAGAGGAGAAATAAATACATATGGTACATTAGATCTATTTTAAACTTGACTCCGTTCCCAGAGTCAGACTGAACCCTGGGTTTTAATCTGAGCCTGCTTGATTTTTTTTTTTTTTTAGTTAGTTACTGATTTTCCATCACATATAAAAAGTAGAATTAAAAATCAAACTCCTTGTGGTTAGGATCAAATCACAATCCTTTCATGAGCGGCAGCAATTTTCTCTTTATCTCTTCCAGCTCCTTTCAAGCTGCAGAGGGCTACAGCACAGGTCTGCACTCTTCTCCGGCACACTCCTGTCTGCAGCCTCCCACCAGGACTGGGGCTGGGGAAATGGGCTCCTTGCCTGCAGGAGGAGTGTGCTGGGCAAGGGTCTGTGTAGGAACTACACAAAGGAGCTGCAGGAGCTCAGCAGGTTATGTAGCATCAGAGATGCCAATAAGAAGGTCAGTTCTCTGACACTCTGCAGGTTCACCAGCTCAAGCCCCAAATTGTACTGAAAGAGGGGCAGGCAAAGCCTGTGCTTACCATGTTGGAGAATTGAGGCTTCTCTGATGGCGAAGGCTGGGAACTTGTGATTTTTGGTACTGAAGGATGCATGTGCAATGAATAGGAAGATTTCTGCATGGAGTTACAGGACAATGATCACATTGTGATTGCAGAGATGTTGTGAGTTACTCACACAACCAGGGTGCTAGCTTGAATGGATACAGCTCCTTTAGAAAGGACAGGACATAAGATGAACAGAGCAAGGTGCACTTTACATGACAGAGCAGAGAGGACACAGGACACTCTGCCTTGGGACTGGTGATGAGAAAAATGAGAGCAATGCCATTGTTGCAGCATCTATCACAGACCTCCCAATCAGGAATAAGTAGGTGAGGACTTTTTCAGACAGCTGGAGGAAGCCTTTTATTCTTTAGCCTTGGTTCTTGTGGGAAGCTTTAAGCACTAAAATGTCAGCTGAAAGGTCAGCACAGCAGGACACAGGCAGTCTAGGAGATCTCTGGATGGTGTTGATGGTAACTTCCTGACACAGGTGATGAAGAAGCTGGTCAGTGGAGACGTTCTGTTAAACCTCATAAATAAGGAATGACTAGTTAGAGATGCGGAGGCTGGGGGTGGCCTTAGTGCAGTGGTCGTGAAATGATGGAGTTCAGGATTCTCAGAGCAGACAACAAAAGGGGGGAAAAAAAGCTTCACCACTCTGTACTTCAGGAGAGCAGATTACATGAATCTTCTCAGAACACCATGACATACAGCCTGAAAAAGATGAGGGGTTCAGAACAGCTGGTTGATTTTCAAAGATGCTTCTTCACGGCTCAGGAACTCTCTATCCCAATGAGCAGGAAATCAAGCAGTGAAGTCAGGAGGCCTGGGCGGATGAACAAGATGCAATATTAAAAACAAGCATGCAAGACACAGGGTCAGATCACCCAGAAGGAATATAAAGATATTGTCTGAGTGGGCAGGAACTGTAACTGCTGCCAGCCAGGACTTAGTAAGGAGTTTGCTTCTTCTGCCTGAACTGAAGTGTGCAACATAATTAATATTAACTGTAGGTCTACATCATCACTATTTTTTTGCAATCTATTGTAGCCTTGGAACAGGATCCTGAAGTTCCTGCTTTGGCCACCATAGGTGACCTCTGTTATCTCAGATACCTAATCACGCTCAGATGCTGTGGCTGGAATAACCAGACCATATCCACAGTGTATTATTTCAACAGTTCCTTTGCAAAGCTACAGTGGCTTTTTAATTTCAGATTCTACCTAAACCTAAAATCTTTCCATCTTCAGCTCAAATACCTCATCAATGATTATTCTAAACATTATCTAATTTAATTACTTCAGAGATAAGTATAAGATGCAAGTGCTGAGCATTGTTAACAATAATTTTAAAGGGTGTGACAAACTGGAGAAATGTCCCTGTTAAATTGTGACCTTGTTTTAGTTATATCCTTCACTGTACTGTAATCCTACACCGGGCTAGGATTTGTAGAGCTTGTCTTACTAATAGATACAGTTGGAAAAATTAGGACTGTTGCAGCAGACAGAACTGTTGTCTTCTGCTCCAGTAAATTCTGCCACTGTTTGGAATAACTTACAAAGCAAGTAAAATCAAACAGTTCCTTCTTCCCTGCTTCAGTAAGCAAAATTCTCCTTGATTAAAATTGGGTAGTGTCAATTAAACCAGACATAATCATTCCCAGCAGGTACGCAATTATGAAGACTACTGCTTGTATTTCAGACTTATAAAAGTATGCCCAAAACAGCTCAGATTTTGCAGGTTGTATGTATTGATCTAACAAAAGATTAAATTTCTTCCTAGAAACCTGAAATCACACATGCTTAGGGAGTCATGTTTAGATAGACATCTTGGTTTTATCAAAGTATCTGCATTTTTCATGCTACTCTGAATCCTCTGTACATCTCAAATCAAACTCTCCTTACCCTCTTGTATTAATTCTTTCACTAATCTACTCATCGGAGAGTAGAGCTGTAAAAAGAGCTCTGCCTGAAAGCCTGGATTTGGAAATCAGGACACCATGAGGCAAGGCACAACATCATCTTCTTTACCAACTGTTCCTCATACTTTCTGAAACCCCAACAATTTTTGGTCAAAATTAAAATAAGGTGGAGATTCCAGATGTCCTGAACTTTGCACAGTTTGTGAAAGCTGGCAGGGGGACTGAAGGTCTTTGTGAGCATCACACTGAGGGACAGGCAGTTGTGAATCACTTTCAAGATGCAGCAGCTATCTGTCACAGGCTCCTTTTTGTACAATTAAACATGTAGAGAAAATGGAAGAGTCCAGGAAAAAAGGCAGTGGAAATTATTTAGAGGTCTTGCATTAAAAACTGGGGAGAATTTGATGACCATATGGAGAGAAGCTTCAGATTTTCATCACATGATCTCTTGTCCTGACTGGTAATGGCTGCTCTGGGCAGCCACACTGGCAAGTCTGTGTCCCAACCAGTGCATATAGCCCAGAGAGGCTTCTTTGGCTCTGCTCATGGCAAGAAATATTGTAAAGTCAGTATTTTACAGTCTCATAAATCATTTGTGGCCAGACATGCAAGGTGGCTGTTTCTGAATTCCAGTTTGTATTTTGATTGTCAGACCACTGTGTTGGCTAGGAGAACGGTTTGTATTAGGCAGTGTTAACAAGTATACAGGAAGAAGGATCACAGCCAACAGCTATGACCGTGCTTCAGGCAACTGCCTGGTGACACTAAAGAAGAAAGATGGCAGGAAGGTCAAGAGACATCCCCCACACTCTCATACCTCCAGATTATTTTCAGCAGGACAAATTATTTATGGCTGTTGATCTTTGTTTAGAGGGCAAATTTTTTACAAAGTGTGGAATTTCCTTTTTATTCATGGTCTCTACTCTTTGGCAAATCTGAAACTGGGTACCTACAACATAACAAGCATAAATTTAAAGACAATATTTTGAAGCCTGTAAAAAGGTGACCCTGAGACTCTCTCATGACCCATGAATAACAAGTTAGTGTTTGTACCATATTTAATATGAAGATTGTGACCAAGCCATTAACCTTTAGTAGCGGGCACTGAGTAAATGTGTCACATTGTACAGAAGGCACAGTAAATCTGTGCAAACAGTGAACAGTATGTGGAGCGGCTTCTCAGCTGAAAGCTAAGATAAATGAAAAAACATCTCTCCTTTTATCTCTATTCCTTCTAAGCTTGGGACATTATAAAGCACACTCTCCAAATCCTATCTCATATCTTTACACTTACAATTTTTTTTCTTGATTGGCAATACTTTAGAGGAAAATGGGGGTTTATCACAACATTTTAACTTATTCCTTCTTCTGATAATTCTATATAACTGTAATGGCTATTGCTCAAGTACTGATTGCAGTTAAAAAGCACACTACAGTAGAGTTGAAATTTGAGAATTTAATAAGGAAATATTCATTCTAACACCTTGTCTTAGGAAACCTGGTTTGATGTCCGACTCCCACAGTTTCTTCTCTCTCAGACTGTTTTATATATATATATATATATATATATATAGACACACAAACTTTCCATCCACACTTCTGTTTCTAAACTGTAATCTGAAGGCAGCTTTCTTTTAAACACATAGTGCACTGATTTCATTGACAAGATATCAGTCAGTTTATGTACTGCACACTTTCATGTGAACTATTACTCTCAAAAATTTAGGAAATGTTCAGAAATAAAACACAGAAATTTAGCTGTGTTGTTCTGAAACACATATTTGCATCCCAGAAAATGTAGCAGAAGTGTTCTCTTGAAGCCTATAACCAGGTTTCAAAATTTTCCTTTTTTTGGTGCCTAAATTCCATTCATGTCAACACTTCAAATTTTTTTTTCTGCAAAATTAATTCATTCGTGAATTTCATAAATGTATGAACTCACTTAAATGAGCAACTTACAATGCTGAATTGTAGGCTTTAAAGTTTCCCATATTGCAGGAACATTGTAATTCACCTTTTTTCAGGAAACAGACAGATTACTACTCCTTTTTTGAATGTTTTTGCTTATACTCCCATTGTCTTGCCATTCAGCAACATTTCTTAAACACTAAAGTCCATTTTTACTCTGACTTTTTCTCACAAAAGAATGGAAAACCTTTTAAAACTGTATTTAGTTCTAGAAAGTCTTAAATACATCACCATAGACTAGGGACTTTAAGTGGAAAGATGAAATCAACATATTTAGGGAGAAATAAGCTATGTTTAGATGCAGAAGGACACTCCAGTGTTTACAGCATGAAACAGAAGGGGAACAATGATCTGGCTCATCAAATGCGTTCACTGCCTACAACACTTTTCTGAAGGTGTCACTCTGACTTAAGGCACTTGGAGCTACAGAGGGGATGTTTGTCAGGGTCCAGGGGGAATGTCAGCAGACACATCTCTGGGTAGAAAAGGCAGTTTTTCCTCCTAGGTAAGATCCTGTGTACAACATCTGCTGCATACATGCTTTGCTGCATTTCCTCCATTAGGTCATTCTTAGATAAAACCTGAGAACTACAGAAAGACTTATTTATCAAATACGACCTTTGAACTGTCACTACCTTATAAAATCCATAACTCTGAACCAGGCCACTAAATTCCTATAGTACTTAAAACAGGATGCATAAAAGCACATACATTATATATGAGACATAATTTAATTATTAAAAAGAAACCTGTGGCCAAGGCGACAAATCCTTTTGATTCTTTCTTTGGACAGAACAGCAGGGAAAAACATTTGTAAAATCTGGATTCAAATATCCAGGCAATTCATCTTGCAAAAATCTTTCATTGCTCCCACTTGGGAAGCAACAGCTTCTTCCTAGCCCTTGCTCAAATCTATTGTATTTTAGAGTTTGCAAAAACAACTTTTCATCCAAGAAATGAAAACCCCAAGTGCTGTGGTATGAAGATCGAATGATGCAATTCAATGTTCATTACCATAAATTATTCAAATGCATGTTATGTTTCAGGTTGGATCTTAGATTATTTTATTGCGTAGTTAGCTATCTGCTATTTTGTAATTGTTATCATTTTCTAGTCAAGCTAGTGGCAAGTGATCCTATTGCTTAAGTCCTGTATAACAGGAAGTTTAGCCTGAAATTTAGGTTGTGTTTCCTACAAAGTACTTGTGAATATAAATCTACCTCATAAAATAGGCCTGTGTGAGAACTGGAAAAAAATCCTGCATTTGTTGTTTTTGAGGAACTTTCATTATTTGTAATGTTTTAAGCAAGTTCTACAGCAAAATAATTTTTGTCCTCCCCTATTATGGCCTTATGTTCCACTAGAGAGTACTTATGCTCCTTTCAAATTTGCTCATTTGAACAAGTCTTCCATTTATTTCTGAAGCATGACTTTTAATTCTAATAGACTGTGTGGTGAATGATGTTAGAATTTTATTCATCATTTTGATTTTGTATGGCTCTTTCCTAATCTTTCCTTTTGATAAGTAATACATATTTGATAAGTAAACAACACTTACACTGTTATATCTGAAATCTCCATTCCACCTACAAGAATTTTATGCTTTTCCACACTCTTATTCAGGCCTTTTTAATAAAACGATATACTTTTTTTTTCTCTTCCAATAATGTTGTTGAATTTATACTAATGTGGAAGAAACTTTTATTGTGATTACGCCTTGAATCTTGTTCTACCTGTTGTTCAGGACTTTATCAAGGTAAGTAGCTTTGCTGTTGTAGCTTTTTGAAATAACTGTTCCAAGAAACAGTTGTTTATGGTGCCTAACATTGTTCTCTGTTCACACTGCATTGTGATGAGTATACTACCTGTGCATGGCATAAATGAACTGTTAGTGAAGTTTCTGCTCTTCAAGCACACAGATTTCCTTTAATATTAAAAAAAAATATATAAACCCTATTATGATTGAGTTATCCTAGCTAAAACTGTAGGCTAATAAATTCACATTCATTCTCCTTATGTCTGAGAATTCAATCCTGGCAGTTCAGTTGGTAAAGAATCTGTAGTTATGATGTTACTCTGATTTGTTTTCTCTAAAGTGTGATGTCTCTTTGACATAAATAATATTTATTTTATCACTTGATCAAAATGTTTCAAACAACCAGTCATATATAATAAGGATATTTACTGGATAGAATCTAGGATTAAAGCTGATCTGAAATTTTATGGTCTGATTTCTAATAGAAACTTCAATTTTTTATCATTTATTTCATTTATTAGACTGTTAAATGAACTGTTTATTGAAGGAAAGTTCTCAATTTCTAACCTGACTAGATTCCAGTGGAAGAAGGTAAAATTCCAACTCACAAGAATAAAGATAAGCATGCAAAACTGGCTATCCTGAGCCTTGCTGCATCTACTAAATCTCACCATATCCACTGGTGTTCTGTCTTTGTTTCACCTTTTGGCTGTTCTATTGCACTTCACTATAAAACATGGGAAAAACCTTAAATGTAAGAAGATGGCAGTATTTGAAAATTCGTTCTTACCGTGGTCTTTCTAGGGTTGATTCCCAGATACTCTACTGACTCCCTGGACCTTTTCCCTTGCTTCTGTCTTTCAGGCCTTTGAATCAGACTCTATACACGAGGCAGAGAGAACTGGAAGCTGCCTAGAGAGAATAATAAATAGCATGAGTCAGAAGAACTGTCAACATGGCATTTGTGGAAAGGGTTTTGGAGGTTGGTCTAATAGGCTTAACTACTTTTTTCTGTAAAAGAAAGTAGTGGCAATATTTACTTGGGCAAAATTAAGTTCTGTGCTATTTCTTGTATATGACTCATCTATGTATTAATATTATTCATCCCCTCATTTCTGCAGGTGATCAATTTTACAAAACATTTAATACATTATTGTGCATGAAGGAAAGTGTTTCTTATTTATTCCTACCAGGAAAAACACAATCCTGCTTAGTCATTGTCCTAGATTTTCTCCAGACATTTTGAAAAACTGTAAAGAGTAAAATGTTCCTAAGTGAGAATTAACTCTACCTTGCATTCATTTGGTACTAAGGGGATCATGAATTTTGTTTCTTGACTAGAAACTCAGAGAGGAAAATAGAATAAATGGTGGCAGATCTAGAAGGAATTAATGAGTAAGCGTTGTTGAATGGTATGGATACTCTGTGAAATGAACCAGAAAAGGTCAAGATTGCCTCAAAACAAAAAAAAAGTCAGGTTTTTGAAAGGAGAATTGGTAGTCAACATGAAGCATGTGCTCTGATCACTAAATCCATTCTGCTTGATGCTGACAGTTTGATGGTATTTAGAATGTAACATTTAGCACAGACACAGAGGAGGATCAAGATTGCTTTTTACATATTTTCTAGGAATCGATTGTAATGTGGTTGCTCTTGTTAGCTCTGCCCAGAATCTTTTTCACTGTAATAAATCAAAATAAATTTATAAGGTACCATGATAATAATATGACATTAACATGACACAATTCTTTTTGCACATGAACTCTAAATGAGTGAATTTTGTGTGGTTCTGTGTATATGCTCATTCAGGAAAATTCTTGAGCATATGCTTAACCAAAAATATGCAGTACGATCCTATATAGCAGTAGGAAGTGAATATATGCCATACATGTTCCTAAATGATTGAATTTCCAAATTTGACCCTATAACATATTACTCAAGATAAATAAGTATCTGGTTCATAGATGTCAGTGTCAATAAGTAGTAAGTGGAGAAGTAAAGTTTCCCTGCAAGTATGTATTGTTAGGAAAAAAACCAAACATTACTTTATTAGTTGCCTCTTATGAAGTGCTCCAAATCCTGTGATATTTAATTTTCTCTTAAGGCACATTAATCCAAACCCAATAATTATAGCAATTAATCTTAACTTTTGCTCATCTCAAACCAAGAAATTAAATACCTAACGTAATTTTAGTTATCAGTCCTTTTCTGTACAGGGTTTTTTGCTAGAGACACCCAGGGACCAGGTGAGGCTCTTTTCCAAGCCTCAGGGTGAGAAGGCTGCTCTTCTCTGTTTGCATGCCTGGGCAGACCCTGTTCCTGCCCAAGCCCCAGTGGGATTCCTGTATGGGAAGGCTCTGAAGGCTGCCCTCAGCCTTGGCTCTCATCTGCAGGCCATCTCAGATCTTGATAAAGCTGTGGAGTGTTTGGCACCTTTAGGCACTATTAGGAGCAACTAGGCTTACTCTTCATAGGCTGTAAAATCAGCAGCAGCAAGGAAAACACCCAACTTGTGTTACCACCTTCTCAAGGACAACAAGCTGGCACAATCCCAGCTAGTGACTCAGGTCAGAGACACCAGTACACTAACAGAGTAGCTTTTGAAAATGCTTACAAGTCAACAAATTAAAGTGAGATTTTGATGATTTGTGCTTACGTGCTAAAGTACAGTAATGCACAAAGAGGAGCTGGGAGAAAGAAATCAGCTTTGACAGTAGGAAGTGTATTCTCCATTTAATATTTAGCAGTTTTGATGAAAAACACAAAAAAACTGAGGTGAATGACTACTTGAGAGGATATAGTTTTCCAAGATTAAGTTATTTGGTGGTAATACTGAATTTAAATGTTCCTGCTATCAGTATCTCCCTTTCAGATATACTGCCACTATGAACTTGATTTGAGAAGTGACATGACTCCTAACTAAACAGGAAAAGTAATCTTTTTGTCTGAAAAATTTCATGACAGAAATTTTCTGCTCCTTAGTCCAGGTCAGAGAAAGAATCCAGTTCCTCCATACAGGGAGGTACAAAATTGTCATCTATAGTATATCAAAGGCAAAATATAGAACTTTTAACACTGAGAAAAATCACCTGCACTATACCTTAAACTGCCAGTGTAGAAACACTCAGAACAGCTGAGTTTGATTCCTGTCAGATCTCTCCAAACTCATGCAAATCAAACTGGCTTCCTGTAACCAGAAATCCTTTACCCCAAGTATTATTTTTACCAATGAAGAAATCAATGTATGAAACACCCCAGTGTGTTGTATTACAAAGTGGGTAACAGGTATACTGACTGTAAGGCTCAGTGTTTGTCTACAGTTGCCTGATAGCACATTAGACAAAAACGTGAAAATAAGAGTTTGCATTGCAAATAAGAAATTGTTTACTAGTAGTAAAGTAAACCTGCTAAAATTATAGTCTCCTATATTTAATGTTTTATATATTCAATATGCATTTAATCTTAAGTGCTTTATAAAAGATAAACCATGGAAAGAGCAAGTTATGACAGCGCCATCACTGATTCTTTTTCATTTCAGATTGAAACAATACAATAATTTCAGAAAATGCAGTACCAAACAATGTTATGTGAAGGACACCTGAATTCCAAGAATACTGCTTGTGAAAAATCCATCCATGTCACTTCTGTCAAATTCCTGGCTTGATTTGTTGGCTTGAATTTGGGACAGATCACAATGTGAATAAAGAGAGAACAGCTTCATCAATGAACAAGCAGAAGAGGAATTAAGGCTTAAAACCTTCAAGTCAAAAAAAGAAAAAAAAGTTTTAAAAGACACCTAAAAAATGCAGCTCCAGTTGAGTGTCTAAGGTGCATTCTGCTGAGTGGCAGCAGAAGTGGGAGAGGAGAAGACTAAAAAAGTGATATAGAAGAGGGCATTTGTGATCTGATACTCTGTTCTTGTAACCTTATATAAAGTTTAGGAGATTCAGCAGCACTGGGAAATATTAACCAGTTTTTGCAATTTTATATTGCAAGATGGTAAGCAATCTCATTGCAGAACAGTGGTAAGGAAATGTCAGCCAGGATGAGACCACCACCTGGCTACCATGCTGGATCCAAGAAAATGAAAATCTTTCACACTCAGAAATTGAATTCAATTGTGTTGGCGGACTGAAAATGTTTTGTGACAGTGCTCTTCATATTATTGCTAAATCCCCCCCTAAATCTTGAAAATTAAGCACTTTTTAAAAACTTCAGAAGAGTAGCAAGGACAGCATCACCTCTTAGTAAGGTTACTCAGCCCTTTTCGTTCTGTCTCCCAAGGTATTTGGGCTGCTAGTGCAGCAGTGCAATGGCAGGCTGTTTTTTTGGTCTGAATCATGTTTTATTTTAACATCAAAATGTTTCTACATAAATAAGTTTTAATCTTTACTCCTAAAAGCACATAAATTTGCAGGGTAAGATATTTAAAACCAAGCAGCTAAATTCAGATGCCTGAAAATAGACATGAAGGAACTATTCTGTATTTTATAACTTAAGTTCACACTTAGCACCAGAACACAGAGTTTAGCTCTTATGAAAAGGAAAATGACAAGCTTCTGCATAGCAGGAATGACCTGTAAACAATTTGGTATTTTGCCAAAATTTTACTTTTCATGTATACTTTTGATAGTAAATTTCATGCTCCAAAGAGCAAAAAATTACTTTTTACAGAATAGCTTTTTTAAGCTAAATTTTTGTATGTGATCTCTGATCCAGATCAATACATTTATAAGGTCTTTCATTGTTTGCAAGAATATATACTGATTGATGAACAAGTCATGTGATGCCAAAAAACTAGAGTAAATGGAAGATAGAAAATATCATGATTTATAACTTGGAAATAATACTTTTCACTTACTATTTTCTCTCAGTGTGCAATACCCTTGAAATCAGAAATATTGATTGCATTTTGCTAGTGAGACTGAAAAATTGGCTTCTTTCTAAGTTGTTCAGGGCTATTACAGGTCCAGAGTAGAGGAGTAATCCATAATCGACATCCTACGGATATGAGTTCTCTGATCAGAGCAGTATACCTGAGTGAGGTGAGCAGATAGGTCAGGTGAGATTGTGACAGGCTCTACCAACAATCCAGTAACCATCAGAGAAATGTGAAATGGCAGGTGAAGGATCATCAGTCTCAAGCAACAAGCCAGATCCACCTACCATTGCTGTAAGAAGATCCCTGAGAACACACCTCTAGAACAAGGTGTTCCTCAATCCTACCCCAACACCTCAGTCCCATGCAGCCAGCAACACATCCTGTGCAGCTAGGAGAAAACCACAGGGTCCAGGTGGTTTGAGGACAGTGATGAATCTGCCTCCAAGCCAAAGAATGGATGTACTCATAGTCTCAAGATTCTTGATGAAGGACAAAATGAAGCCTAAACTACATCCACAAGACAACACACCTACTCTGTATTGGCAGAGCTGGGACGTAACCCACATGCAAATATCCACTGCTGCTGCCAGTTGTTTAGTCTTCAATCAAAAAGCCGCTATTGTCAAAACAGGGGGACCACTATAAGTGTTATGAAAGCTTATGGTGGGAGGTGTCAGGAACCCTTCACTGCCCTTATCTCCCACTCAAAGCTAAAACAAATTTATCACTTTTGAAGAAAATACTGCACAACCTCCTGCCTTTCACAAGACAAAGAACTGTATGAAGATAAAAAGGCATTTTCTGTCCAAAACTGGAGCAGGTAGGAAAGAAGCTTTTGCTTATGGCAAATTTTTGCATTAGTTAACCAGGTTAATGCCACTTTTTGTTCTCTGCTGCATTGCCAGGTGTTTCATAGACAACAGAGTAGCACATTGTGAGTCTGGGCTGAATATAAGTGTAACTCAATATGGATATTTCATAAATCCATTTAGATACTGCAGGATGACTGAAGAACATGCACCATATTGTAGATTGTTAGTACTGCAGGCGATGAGGGAAGAGTAGGGAAGGAAGCATTTTTATTGGCCTCTGTGTTTTTCCTGCTTGTGAGCCTGGCAGGATCTGAATTCATCTTTGGTGCAATCTCAAATCTCCTTGCAGATTCTTTCACTTTTTGAGGTTCCTCACAAGCCACAGGATAATAGTTCAAATCAAAACCTTTTTCTATTTTTTTTCTATCTTCCTTCTCTAGATGAATATTCCTCACAAAACTCAGGCTAGCCCCAAACTATGTGTGACTGGAGTGTCTGCATTGGTTTCCTTGGCAAATATTAAAGAGTTCCAGAACAAGAAAACAGAAAAAATCAGTTAAAAATAAAATAATAATAAAAAAAAAGCCTAATCAAAATGAAAGTACTGTCATTCAATCTAGAATAGAAAACAAGGAAGATGATTTGGAGATAGGTAGAAAAGAGTGAACAGAGCCAGAACTGTTGCTTCCCAGGCCTTGCAGGCAGTCCACAGTTAGAGATGCAAAGAGCTATGATCCAGCTCTTCATTCCCAGCTACTACTCACATAAGATTATAATGTTTGCAAACACAACACAAACTTAGAAACTATGTGGGAAATAAGGTTGGTACTTACACCCAAAAGAAATCACAAGCTTCTCACTGACTCAAGAGCAGAAATAGAAGCAAAAATTCCTATGGATTTGTCATTCAGCTCCAGTTAACAGTATGACAGCATGTTAGTAATGGCTGCTTTGCTCATTTCTGCCAAGGGAATTCCACAATCTGTTCTACATGGGCCTCAGAGTCCTCCAGGTTAATCTAATGCATGATCTCCAGTCTGAAAAGCTTAAACACTCACAGCTCTTCTCCCCAAGAAACAAACATATAATCAAATCTTATGCTTCAGGGAATAAGCTGATGGCTACAGGCTCGGCAAGGAATACTTCTATTTTATGGCTTTGCACAAATTGTGGGGTTTGCCTTTCCTCTGAAGCATGACGCATTAGCTACTGCTGGATGCAGAAAACCAGGCTTAATAAAGCAATGTTCAGAGCTAGCTTGCAGAGTCTGCGTTTTATGTTTCTGTCAGCAGCACAGCAGCACTCTGGTTTTTTCCTTGGAATTTTGAGGAAAGGCAGAACTGATAATTGGCAGCACTTCTTGCAGTGGTATGTCTGAGAACAGATGCCCTGAAAATGACACCCCCTGTAAAGCAAACGTGACTGATTATCTGTGGATCATACCTATGCTTGGGATCTCCTTCAGGATCAGAGGGTGTGCTGCATGTAAATATAAGCACAGCTATCAATAAGCAGCTCAGATGAGCAGATCTGTTGGAGCATTTTATAGCTCTCCCATTACTATTTTATGGGCCAGCAACCAGCTTGTCCTTATAGCACAGGAGTAATGCAGTTGCTGTTTGGCTTGCAGACATCTGACACAAAACAAGCATTCACATACAAAAGGCTTTTCCATGAGAATAGAAATGCAGTTGTAAAAATACCTGGTGCACAGGTGGGCTCTCCTAAGTGAGGCAGGCTAGCCTCTTTATCTCACAACTGATGCTCAGAAGACAGCAATTCTGACTCATTTCCTCAAAATTAGGTTTCATTCCACCTTTACCCTTTCTCTATAAATTCTACACTGTGTCAGGATAAAATGTGGAGCCCAGAAAAGACACTGCAGCTAAATTATCTCAAGCAAGGGGAAAGCCTTGAATATTTTACAGGACTGAGTGGCCCTGCAGATTGTGTTAGTCATAAACAAGCACGATGCGAACTCACATCTGGGTTCTCAGCTTCTAAATATACTGAAACTGCCAAGGCAACAGATGAGATTTCCCCATCAATAGCCATTGAGCAGACACTTATTCTGTGATCAGTTTTAGACCAAGAAGAAGTAATATGGCCTTGTCACATGTAAAGCTTGTGATTAGAAATAAACAGCCTACATTTTATGCCAATATTCTTAAAGAAGCATGGCCACTTAAGCTGACAGCAATAACAAAAGAGCAGAGAAATGAGTTGACCTGCAGGTTCATGTAATAGTTGAGTAAATACAGAGGCAGCTCTTTGGTAGAAAGACAGGTTTGCTAAAAGAAAACTGCAACTGAGCATGTTCAAACTATCTCTTCAGCTGCTTTTAAATTGATTCTCCTTTTAAATTCTAAATGTTTGGTGTAGTTAATTAATCTTCTAGTTCCCTTTCTGTTGTCTCTTTGGAGGTTGAACTAGGAACAAAACATGAAACTCGTGAAACTACAGTGAGGCCCTCAGGAGATTATCTAATGATCTTTGCTCCCTCCAGGTGATTACTGAGGAATCTCTGAATCTGTTATTTCAACGGAGTGATATGGCACCATGACACACCTCTGCAGAGAACAGCCCCCAGGAACCTTAGCTCAGGGAACACTTCATTTGAGATTACTATTTGCATTTCCCCTGTCTAGTTCTCTTATGCATCTGATGCCTCTCACAGCACAGTTGATGCTGGAAGCTGTACAGGACAGGTGAGATTCCCAAGGCAGGTGTGAGCAGCTCCAATACTGGAGAGGAGATCTGCAGCACACAGGGGAGAGAGGTCATAGCAACAGCAAGGAGAAACATCAGAGTCAAAAAACACAGCTCAGAGCAAAATGCAGTAGACAATCCAAAGCATCTCGTAAGAGCAGCATAAGAGTAAGAAAATGTGTAAGAATTAAAAAATATAGCTTCTAATAATCCAGTTTGTAGTGGGAGAAGAAGAGGAGGAATTAAGACAGCAACACGCAGAGGACAGAATGTAGTTCCGATAGTAGGACCCAGGACATGAAAAACAAAACAAAATTATTTATGGTTCTGATTCCCAAGTGATAAGAATGAACATAATAAAAGTACAACCATAAAACTAGTTAGACAGGAGAACAAATCACCTTGATACGAATTTGTAAAATAAATAACTTTTTCAATAAAAATTGAAACTGGAAAAAAAGTGCATTTTCACACATAGCTCAGAGATCACATAAATGCCAAGTGACATGACAGTTGCTGAAATAAATGCTCTTTTTATGAACAGCAGAGCAGTAAAGCAGGCAAAATAGATGCATAAAATGGGTAAATTTCCAGTATATTAGTTATTGCTGCCTCTGAGCTGCAGTAAATTACAAACTCATTTTTAACTTTTTTTGTGTTCATGAATACATTTTTGGGACTGGTTTTCCACCCCCTTCTTTCACAATTCCATTTTTCAGAGATTTATATTCTTCTTTAAAGTCTATAAATAAGAAGTATCCAGGTCTCTTCCATAGGAAGGAAGAGGGCTGAAAACTCAGAAGAAACTATTTATTATACATTTCTGAACTTCCATTGCATAAATTCTGCTATCTGTGAACACACTTCTTCCATAAAATTTGGTTTTGTCTGGATATTCTTCCCCTTACAAATCTAAAATAAGTTTAAAAAAAATCATGGACCTATCCACCCTGTGGTTTTCTCCTTTATTTTTTGTTTCTTGTTTATAGTACAAAAACACAGTAGGTTGTCTTTATTTACTGCTCACTATACCTATAAATAAAGGATGCAAGATTATCCAGACAGAATGGACTGGAGTAAAAAAGATGAAAGATTTATTTGAAATACAAGTTGGATGTTCCCAGCTGAAAGGAGGAAACTAGTCAGTGACTCTGAAAGTACCACAGAGAAAATATTAAACTCTGACTCTAATTGCATCCTCTACTATCCCTGTCAAAAACAAAACAACAAACCCATATCTTGAAGAAAGAAGAACAGAGTTAAGGACCATTAAGTTCAGACATGTCTTTGTTTTCATCACCTTGGTGCAAAAGTCAATCCTGCCTTGCATCCATGTAGTGCTCATTTTTGCCTTGAGATAAACAAGAATGTAGAGAGGACAGCAAACAGGAACCTGAGACAGTTTTTTGGTACATTTGTGAGTTCATAATACAAATACAAGGGGGAATAACTACTTTCTTTGCTTATATATGATACTGTTTAAAACTGCAGCAGAAGGACATAAGGATGATAACTAATGTCTGAAATTAATGTCTCAGTTGTAATCCAAAAATGTTTGCCAATATCTAGTCTTATTTTCAAGTCAAACAAGGGACCTAAGTCCTGTGACACTCCACAAATGCAGAAGAGTCTGCCCATTTAACCATCCATATGTACCTGTTTTACAGAGCAGATTCCTGGTACAGATTCCTTCAACTTTCTTGACTACTGTGGGTTCACAATTATCAAGATGTATTACCTAAACTGGATAAATCTCTTTTTCTTAATTGAATTTCCCAGACACACCATTCAAGATTTATCCAGAACAGATTAATGTACTCAAGCCCTGTTTAATCTAGATGCCTGATTATGTGTAGTTCTGTGACTTTCACATGAAATTCAAAACAAGCATTCCAAATTATCCAGCAACAGAAAATAAGCCCAGTGAAGTTAAAAACATCCTGCTAATTTTCATTAAAAATCTCATTCACATTGGCACAAAATTAATCAAGTAAAATAAGAAATATGTCAAACTTAAAGATTTCAGGCTTTTTCCTCTTCAACCACCATCCCCCAGTCTTTTTTCACCTTTAATGATCATTAAATCTGAAAAATGTGCTGACAGTCGTCTACCCATGGAGCTGATAGAGTTGAAAAAGACAAGAGCAAGATCTAGGAACATTTTTAATTGAAGAGTCACTAGGCACTCTTTGATGGGCTCTGCATCAAACACACATCCAAAGGCACTCCAGTCCAGATAGCCACTGAAGGACAGCTGATTACTTGCTTTTTCTTTTCCCTGCCATAGAGTACAAGCATACCTAAGACTTGACAATAGAGCCAGGCTGGTATCAGTTTTCAGTCACTGAGGATTCAGGCTAGAGCCTTGTAAGAGTAAACAGTGGACACTGTTACCCACACAGTTTCACTGCTTAGCAGTTTGAGGCTTATTTTTGCTTACTCATTCCTCTAATTCTCACTCTAGTTTCCTAAGAATTATGAATCTTCTAGGATAGCCCATCTAGGAAATTGGGGGCTTTGCTGGGGTATTATTTAGGTGCACTTTCAAATTTCATAAGTTTTTTTTCTGTCTTTTTAAGTGGGAAATAAACAGTATAGCTGACTGAAATTAATGACAAGAAGAGAAAATTTTTCTCTTTGTTATGTGACTCAAAAAAGTAATGTTTAATTTTCTCCTGACACCTATGAATCACACAAGCTATGAAATCTTTTCAACAATATGAGAGTCAATCACAAGATTAGCTAGATGTAGGAATCTACAGGTCCAGTAAAGCTGATTCCCAAAAGATTTAAATTCATCATAGATTTAAAATAACATTACAATCTAATTTTTAATTTCTCTTTCCCCCTGGACCAGATGACTGTTGCCTCCTATATTATTTAAAGAAAATTTATGAGAAATTAAAACTGCCTTCAACCTCATTGCTTTCAATGATTTTTTTTTTTATGTTTTAATCTTTTAATTAGCTCTCTTTAGCCATATCATGCAGTTCATTCCTTCTTTCTCAAATCCTGAAACTATACAGCAAAGCAGCTACTTGATTGGTAGCATTCTAAAATTCATGAGCTGGGATGTACTAATAATGTCTCTCAGGTCATCATTATCAAGATTTAAAAGCATCATAAGCTCTTAAAGGTAACTCCACTGGGGAAAAAATACAATCATTTTAGAATATTTTTGTATGTAAAATGTTTGTATGTAAAAATCTCGATTCACACTGAAATTCCTGGGTCTTAGACAATGGAAAGTACTGGAAATATATGGTAAATTCACAAGATCAGTCTCTGTTATCTATTTTCACCATATTTAAAATAATTAAATGTCTTAGATAGTCTGGATATTGATTAGGCATCCTTGAAGGAGAATCTTTAACTTTTAAAGTTTCTTCTCTGTTTCTTATCTTTCACTGTAGATGAAATATCTAAGATATATGGATCTTTCATTTCAGGAAAAAATTCAAAATATATACTTCCTTAAAAGTTTCAAACTTTATTAATTCAGTATTGAGTGATAATAAATGAACAGAACATAAGAGCTTTTCATGACAATTGCAAGAGATCAGTTGGGAATAGCATGTGTTGTTCAGCAACTGGATGTTCTTTAGGAGAGAAGGCATCTTTATAATTTTATCCAGTACTACGAAGACTTTTTAACCCAAAGTTTGAAATTGAATCAAAATGGCAAGATAGAGCAATTTCAGTACTTCTTGAATAATCTTTTCAACACAATGTTCTATTTGATGTGATGCTACCTATTTTCAAAAGAAAAGAAAAAGAGAAAAAAAAAGAAAGAAAGAGAAAAAGGAGTCAGAAAAGACTGGGTGAAGAGATGAAAAATAATTTTGTTCAATTTCCAGAATGTGATTCAATAAAAATAGCAAATTAGATCATCCCATCCCAGCATGGTTCCTTATTAGTTGGAACTGCAGTGTCACTGTGAGCACTGTAAAGGGAAGCAGAGAAAGGCTATCCATCATAACAGCGAAGGAAGACTGTGATAGTCACTGAATGATTATTGCAAAATACCTGATTCCTATGCATTGCACAAAAGCAGACATCACTCCCTTTTTGTTATCCTTCATTACTGGGTAGAGACCTGCACATAACTCCAATTAGCTCTTATTTTACACTTTTAAGATAATGTTCTCCCATGACATTCAGAAGTAAACCAAATTAGGTGTATCCTTCAGAGCTGGTTTGCCACCTAAACCAGATCTAACCAGAACAGTGGTCTGTTGCAGTATACTCTGTGCTGGGATGAAGGCTGTCCTGAAAGTGTGTGGGGGATTGGAAATAATTTGGTTTCCTTTTCATTCCTTTTGCACACTTGAAGTGTCAATCACAAAAGCAGATGTAAAGAGTGAATGAATAAAGAATAAATGAGATTTATTCCATTTTATTCAGGCTATTCTCTTTTTTACTTATTTATAATGTTAGTATGAGTTTCTAGAAATTTCTCCTTGGTTTATTTTAGAAATTAAGATCTGCAATTTTAAAGGCTAGAGAAGTGTGAAAATGAGATAATGAGAATGAGAGAATGAAAAATTAGCCCTTCTTCAGCTGAATGATTACAGTTGTGTTTTGACATGACTTTGCCAGCAACTAATGATTTTAACAACAGGTTTTTGAAAAACTATTAAAGAGTGAACACCCTCCAGTAGGAGACACTGGAGATCATAAAACACATTCTGTAGGACCTTATATGGGCATGAAAACAAAGGCAATAATTGACATCCCACTATTGCAACTGAACATGGTGGTTTTCTTCTATGGTTTTATCTGTTAAAGGCATCCAAAATGTGACAGTAAATACCCTACAAATCTTAAATGAATGATATTACTTTAAAAAGGAGTCAGGTTTTCACATCTAAAACAGATGCTAAGACAAGGAGAAATCTTAACGAGAATGGTTTTGCTTGGGTCAGCTCTGATAAGAGTTTTTTGCATCAGTCGTGACTTCTCATTGATGGTGGAAGAAAGAAGAGCAATTGCTACATGTGCCCTTCAAGGAAGACATGACAGGCTAATTTAGCAACAGTTTCAAGAGAAAAGAAAAACAGCTGACAGCCATTGATCACTACTACAAGAGAAACTAAATTAGACATTGTGAGAAGGAGAGAATATATGCAGGGAAGAAGAGGACCAGGAGACTGACAGGTTGATTTGCTTTAGGCCAATTTTCAGACGGGGTTGGCAAGTGTAATGAGGTAAGCAAACAGTCTTTGCAGAAGCTTGACCATTGAAAAATCTACAGCTCAGCTTGTCTCAGGGACACTGACATGCAGGTATGAGAGATCCTTTAATTATTCATAAACAAGCAGCCATGATCATGTGTGGCACGAAATGAAAACAAGGAGATCAGTTCCCAGTTATTGTCGTGGGCAAAATCTATTCATCCTGGCAATTTAGCTTATTTTACTGCTGAGTTATGTAAATATTGAAGTATTTATTCAGATATCAGAGAGGAGGGTAAACATAAAAAAAAAAATTAAAACATTGGAACACTTAAGGAAAACACACCCCTCCTCTTTCCCCAGGCTCAATGTGACTTCTCTCCTTCCACTTGTTATGGTTGCAGGTAACACTCAGTCACCTCAATAAAGCAATAAGGGGTGCTGGGGGCTGTGGTCAGATTACAGCAGATTATCTCCATTGTTGGTCCTCCATGGGCTACAGTGCCCTCAACAATATCTAGAGGAAGGTGGTTGCATCTCAGTGGACCATACGAACAAAGACATATTTTCCCAAGGGTTTTTTTGGGGTTTTTTTTTTTTGGGTTTGGGGCTTTTTTTTTGTTTTGTTTCATTTTTGGTTTTGTTTTTTTGGGGAGGGTTAGTTTTTTGGGAGTTTTTTTGCAAAGTGTAAAAGGAGATTGGTGGGTCTGGGATTTTTTTTTTTTTTGGTGGTGGGGTGGAGTTTTGGGGAGAGTTTTGTTTGGTTTTTGTTTGTTTGCTTGTTTGTTTGCTTTGGATAGACGTTCTTTTCTGATGCAAGTTTTTCTTAAAGAACTGATAAGTCTCAGCCTACCTAGTTTTCATGGAGTAAATCATGCTGTGGTTCATTTTAAAGCCACATAATACATATGGCATGTTATTAACTCCCTTCCTACCACTCTCATCATCACCCTTGAAATTATAAAAACACATTTCAAGGGCAGGTCATTTTTAAAAATGTCAGGAATTGTCCAACCATTATAGGGGGTTGTCAGGTCTATTAATTCCTAAATAGCAAGTGTTGAAAATTTCAGAAGAAACTGCTTCTATCTTCAATTAAAAGACCTTGAATCAGAATTACAGTCTGGAGAATTTTCCTAATGCATGTGGGTAAAAAAAAAAAAAAAAAAAGACAAGAAGTTCTGATTTTCCTGACAATTTTAGGGTCTTGAGAACAAAGCTCAAGGTTCTGAATGCAAATAATTTATGTTAAAATACTTCAAACCACTTAGAAACCATCAGTGTTGAATCTGCATTCTACTCACAGTGGAGAAAACTACAAAAAAAAGGTTTTTAGAAATGAAGATACGACAAAATTGATACTAAATGAGAAGCCTTTTTAGAGGATTTCAGATCTGTTGTTAAATTTTTGGCTAATCATTTGTACGTGGATTTCTATGTGAAATCTGTGCAGATGGTATCCCATTTGCACACACAGCACCAAGTAATAAGTGTGTAAATATCCTCCCATGAAGAAATATAAACTAAATGGCACAAAGTCATTTAACATTTAAAGCTTAACTTTTACAGTATTTGTAATAGTAACTACCAGATACAGAAGTTCTCAGATGTTTTGCTGGCTGAATCACTGAATGTTTATATCAGACCCATTCAAAACTTGCATTTCTCTGAGAACAAAACAGTAAATCAATCTCAATCAGAGATTTGAAGACATGCTTAAAACTACAGTTTAATTTGTGTTATTCAAGTAACAAGCTATTTTGAAAATTTATTAGGAAAGTTTGCCTAGTCCATTGGACATTACTACTTTCAATACCTGGTTGACCTTGGAGTGCATGGAGTAATTAAAATGAGGAAACACTTAGGAGGCCACTATCACATATTTTGTTGGTTGCAGAACAGAAGAAATGCTGTGTGAGTAAGTACTGTGTGAGTAATTCTGGCACTTTTCACTACAGCATTTACTGAATGTTTTCAGTTCCAGTGAAATACTAAGGAATGAATCAAGGTGGATCATTACCCAAGAGGGACACAGGAGAAATGGAAAGGGTTTATATCAAAGTCTTAATGTTTTGGAAGAACATCCTGCTGATCCACCCACCTTCTCCTAATCCACCCATCTCAAAAAGTCTCTAACATTCTCTGCATTAAATAAGTGCAGAAATCCTCCTCAAAGACGTAAAGATTGAGAGTGAAGTCATGGATCCTTTCAAATTCACAACAGAACTCTCATAGATATAGCACAACAAGAGGATATTTTACTAAGGCTGCATACAGAACATAAAACATAAGTAAGTAAAATTGTGAGAGTGATAAATCTGCCCTATCTGCACCTTATAAATCCTTCCAATCTCTTCTTCACAAATAAAAAAGTTTCTACTTTCCATCATCCTCAAAGAATTTATGATTTATAGTCTTGTTTCATTTCATAGAAAAAAAACCCCAATTTCATAGAACTTAAAGGCATTTTCAATTTTAAACTGTTTCAAAAAGAAAAGATAATTTTTTAATTTAGAAAACAAGGAAAATATTTTTCACATTTTTTATTCTTATCTACTTTACTAATTTTAAGTTTTTCTATTTACCAACTTTACCATAAGTGTGTTCCTTCACTAAGCTTCATTATTAAGAAAGTTGCTATCTGTAATTCATCCACTCCAATTAATTTTTCTCTTTTCTCAGACTATTGCTTCACAAATAAAAATATTGTATTCTATGTCTTCAAGTGTATAAATATGTCTACTATGCAGGAGTTGATCCATTTTTGTATATTCTAAATAAAAACTGAAAAAGCCCTTGTGCAGATCTGAACGGCAACTAACATTTCATGCTTTAAATAACAATCCCTCCCCTGTCCTAGCTTTCACCTTAGCTCTTGATTATGATTTTCTATTTCTATGATCGAGTTCATAGAAACATATACTTCCAACTCCCATATCAACAGCTCTTTTAAAAATATGCTTATTGAATACGTTAACAAGTGACAAATATAGAAGTTCTACTGTTCTGAGAAATATCCAGCCAGAAACAGTTTTCCTCAAAGTACACAAACTAGTAATAACTGAGGAAGTTGAAATTTCTCAAACCGGGTAATTTTTGAATTGTATGAAATCAACTATTTGCTACAATGACTCCTGAAGCTTTACGAAAAATTACACTAGATGTTATTAACATCCAGTCTGCCATAAAAAGTTCTAATTAGAATTCTAAATTTCTTTCTGTGATACATTCTAGCATAAAGTGATGCATTTGTCCTTTGATAAAACATAATATTTATGTAAATAGAGCGAATGGTTGAATGGTACCATAATTCTACTACACACATTGATTACACAGCTATATATACAAGCACATTTATCTAGATTAAACATCAAGGTTTCAGGAGCTGGCCAGCTTTAGGTTGTTAAGTCATTAGCATCCTTCTGTGACAGGATGATTTTTTAAAAGAGCACACAAGTGTCAGGATATAATATAACAATTTAGCAATTTTTTTTAACAATCTTTATTACTGATCAGCAAAATGATGCATAAGTATTCTGTAATTAATTAAAGTAGCTTCATTCTCTGAAATGTATGTTAGCTGTTCAAACAATGGTATTTTTATAAGGAGAATTTTTTTTTGCCAGCAGATATTTTTATAATCTTCTTCCTCACTTTTCTTTCTCCTGCAGTAAATTCAGATTATATTCTCCTTCCTCCCTTTCTTGCCTTCTATTTTCCCCAAAATAAAGTAATCCTAATTTACAACAGAAGAGTAAATCATGAGGAATCACCAAGCTGTTTTTAATATTTGGCTGTCCTCCAGATTAAACTGATTAAAGACCCATTGGGGTCAGAATATTTCTATTCATTTCATAGGGCATTGACCCTATGCAGTTTTATAATGAGGGCCAGGTAATTTTTCACATCTAGGATAGTTTACATTAAGAAAATGAAAGGAAGACTGGTTAGTTGTGTCCAACTTAGAGACACTCACAATTAACGCAAGATACTGAAGTGTTAACTGCTGAAGAAAGGTCTTTAAGAAGTAAGACCTTTTGGTAAGACACAGAAATGGCCAGCAAGGAACCTCAATATGCAAAATGAGCCAATGTCCAATTTTAGAAGGTGCTGGTGCTCATCTCCAAGTCCAGCTTGTCTGAGTGATGGCGTTCAGTATCAGTCCAACTGGTGTTTGACAGGGAGCTATAGACTAATGGACCAAAAGAGACACTGCTCACATTAGACAGCCTTCTGACATCAAAATGTTCATCAGAACATTCTTTATCAGTTGCCTAAGGGTGCTCAAAATTAGTTTAATTGTGTCACTATTTAAACTGACCAAACCCTTTTTCCTGCTGAGACAAATGCCATCAGTATTCACTTGTGGACTGTGCAGGCCTGCAGCAGTGTAGCATAGCACATTCCAATCATGACACTTCAGTTTGGACATTAGTCGAACCTGTGCACTCTGACTCCACTCCCTAGTCCTCTGATTCTACAGCAGAGGCACAGTAGTTTCCTGTGCTCAGTATGTACAACCTATTTAATACTTGGTCAGCACACTCTCCTGCCTCTGTGAGACATACCTGCCTATCTCTTGCCATTCCTTAAAAAAAACCAAAAAAATAAAACCTCCAAAAAATAACAACCCAGATTTATTCTACTGAAAAGGTTGGGAATGAGGTAACATGAGCATGTAGCTGTCATGTAGAATATAACAAAAAGCAGAGATAACCATGTGTGAGTGTGCAAAGAGGAAACAGCAGTGGATTGTTTTGAGAAATGGGCAAGAATGCCCACATCCGTTCTTTCTGACACAGAATAACTTTAATTAGAGTTTCTTAAAGAACGGCCCACTTCAACCAGTCAGGAGTTGTCAGCAGCAGTCTCAAAAATGATAGCTGTTAATTAAAACTTTATTTTCGACTTTATCCCGTATTTTATAGGCTGACATGGGTCTCAGAAAAAGTTTAAGGGATCAGAACCTGCTGTTGCATTCATATAGCTCCTGTGGAAACCTGCAGGCTTATACACCAAAAAACTTACCTCTAATGTCCCACTCACACAAAACAGTTGCATCTCTCTTGCCTCTAGCTGGAACTGAATAACTCTAAACTATTATAAAAGCAGGCTCAGATTTGTATAACTTTTTATTTGTGAATAAATAGTAGAAATAGCACTAACAGATAAGAAACTGCTTCATCAAAAAGATGCACCTCTTACTGTCCTCCTAAGACAACACTACTTAGCTCCGGAAGGTGTTTTTAGCACCAAATTATGGACAAATTTTACATAATAGATACATATTATAGTAACAGTGTAGCTCTTCAAATTCATTTCCTTGTAACTGGAATCTATTCCATGCTCAAAGACATTGAATTGCAAGTCTGTTTGAATTCAGAATCCTGTTAAAAATAACTTTAGCTCATATCTGTATGAGTCCTTGTCATCTTTCTGATTAACACAAGTTTTTTTGGTTTTCTTGTGGAATAATTTGGCCACCCAACAGAGATGACAGTCCCCAAATGCAAATACAGGAAGCCAAAATGCGACATCAAAATGTAAAGTCATAAAAATGCATGTGCCCTGTTCTGAAGATTGTTTTTTAGTCAATTCTTTGCCTACTTTGAGCAGAGTACGGACATACACAGATCACAAAAGAGATATGTCTTTGCTTCCAGACACCAAGTTTTAAGTTAGTGTGACGTGTTTAAAATTACATGCAGAAGTCTTCATGGGACAACATTTCAAAAACAGGAAAAGTCCAAATTCCCACACCAGATAACATTCTTCCAAATAGAAAATTCACACCTTGTGAATTAGGAAGAAATGCCACACAGAGTATAGCATTCCGGGGTTTGTGCGTCCCAGGATATGTGCTTCTCCACACAGAAATCTTTTTGGAAAAATCTGAGGACTCTGGCCTTGCCTGACCCCATGGTGTGCAGACGCACAGGGCAGCAGGATGCCACAACTCTCAGGCATGTCCAGTGCAGACTGTCACAGCAGAGCAGAACGCTGAGCTGTGCCCCTGAGGCCATGGCAACAAACATGGCGCCCACAAGGGCGGGGCCGGGCTCTGTGGGTGGGGCTATGGCTTTGTGGGCGTGGCCATGCCATTGCTCCATACTGTTGTGTCATCATGGGGCGTGGTTTCGGGGCAGGGATGTGCTCTGGGAGCGGCGGCACTTTGCTCTGTTTCTTCCTCAGGGAAGTTGCTGGGAGCAGCTCTGTGGACTCTGTTCTCCCACCACTGCCCGTCCATTCCCATCCCCTCATGTTCCTTTGGGAGAGCACAGCTGTGTTGTGGATGCTGCTCTGAAGCAGCAAACCAAGTTGAAAGGAGCCAAGCCCAAACCAAGACAAGAGGAGCAGAGCTGAGCCCAAGCCAAGAGGCAGGGCTGAGTCGAGCCAAATATTGCCAACCACAGCCGAGCCCAGCTGTCTGGGAGCAGGAGGGGCAGTGTGGACAGTCTGGATTGTGGAGGGATTGTCAATCATTCTTTTCTGTTGTCTTCAGCTCAACAACAGGGAGAGCCAGCCACAAAAAATATCCACCTCATGACAGCATGACCCCAGCAATCATGCAAAACTAAGTCAAGGGTTGAACATCCTTTGCGTGTAAAACACCTCCGCTTTTGTACATTTCTGTTAATATCTTTGTTACGGTGCATTTCTCACTCCATTGTTTGCTTCCAGTAAATTGTTATCTCAACCCATCATCTCTGCCTTTGTCCCTTTCGAACTGGAGAGGGGCAGATGAAGGTGAGAGGCTTATTTGGGGTTTAATTCCTATCTGTTGTTAAACTAGAGCATACAGTATCTAAAAAATGCAGGGAGCAGAATTGTGTGGAATTGGCACAAGAGAAGGAATATGGCACAAGAGAAGCTTTCACAGGGAGCATTTTGAGTGAAATAAGTAACATTCAACTCAGCTGAGATGCAGGCAAGCTTAAACTGGGTGCAGCCAAAGACTATAAGGGTATTCCTTGGTTCTATGAGTACTGTCTAGCCTTTTAAATTGATTTCTTGTCAGTAGACTGATTTTTATATCAGGTGCTTTTTAAATAATATTACTATTATTATAACACTTTGGTTTTACAGATGGATTGTATAGGCTATCTACAGTTTAGAATTCAATGTAGGTGATGTGCAAAATTGAGCTGGAGGAATTTTTCTGTAAAGGTTTAATGGCTGTCGGCAGGTGAGTCATTGATCTTGAGTGAGTACAGGTTTTCTTCAGCCTAACAGGTGTCTTTGTAAAATCCCCAGACATCCCTTGCTTCAGCAATAAGTGAAGGCAGTGGGAAGTCTCAAGTCAACAAATTCCATTCAAGTCTAAACTATGCTAAACTACATGAGCTGGAATTGTTTTAGTAATTGAGTACTGCCCATGTGAAAGAAGGCAACACACCAGTTCCTGTTCCTTCAGAAGAACAGAGAGCTGTTCCTTCTCTCTGTATCAAGTCGTCCAATAGATCCAACACTGATTTGATACCAACGACCCTGACTTCAAACTATCTACCAGCAGTGAGGTGAAGTGGTTTCCTAGTTATAGTGCTGTGCTGCTGTTCTTGGCACAAAAAAAAAAAAAAAAAAAAAAAAAACCAAAAAAAAAAAAAAC
>VZUI01024191.1:0-38764 GCA_013401135.1 Cettia cetti | reverse complement strand
AGGTTGGGGCCGGCGGGCCCGGGCCCCACGCCGGCTCCCGGGCGAGGGCGCTGCCGAGCCGCCCCCTGGGGCGGCGCTGGAGGCGGAGCCGTGGCGTTGAGGGCCCCGCCCCCCCGGTCCCGGGAGCCGGAGCGGCCCGACCGCGGGTGCCGCACCCCCTGTCTGCACCAATCACCTCCCGTAGCCCTGCAGGGGGGGCCCGGCCCAGCCAGCCTGCTCATCCCGGCGACTCTCCGGCCGGCGGGCTGAACCTTGGGGAGGGTGCAGCGGTAGCGAGGGACGGGCGCTCGGGAAGGGGCATCGCCGGCGCCCAGGGGCGTCCCAAAAGGAGAGGCTGAGCGAGGACTTGGCGCCCCCGTCGAGCTCTCCTTGGGACTGCGCACCGGCCTCCAGCTCTACAGGCTGCCCCAGCCCCGCGTCTCGGCCCTGCCGGCAGCCGCTTTCCCCCTGCGGTGTACCCGGAGAGCCCTTCCCGTGCTCGGAGAGCCGGGCCTCTAAACCCGTGCTGGCATCGCCCTTCCGGTGCTGGGCTTGCACCGTTCCGGGAGTGCTGTGTTCCCTTAGTCCCCCGGCCACCAGTGGCGTGTCACATGAGGGAGCCTGGTGTCGGGAGGACAGACTGTCTGGGGGTGCATCTGCTCGTGGCTGGCTTTCCTTCAGTACAGCTAGCACTGCACCAAACAGGACCAAGCGGATGGATGTTGCGAAGTCCTGTTCCCATTAAATGTCACAGCCAGAACACCCCTTCAGGTGTCCCAGCTGCTCCTGGGCTCATTCTGAAGATGATCCATTTTGCAGCCTATTGAGCCTGTGTTGTTACTTGTGCTTCTTGGTCGGTCTCTGCCTCACAACCAGATCAAGATTAACATTACACCCTCTCTGGTTTTCCTGTGCCTGGCGCTGCTTGGTCACTCTGGAGGTGGTGACTCTCACTGCTGGCTGGTGATGCTGGCTGGGGCTCTGTGGGATCACTTCCCTGCCTGCCTCCTCTCCTTCCTGGGAGATTCCCCCGCCTGCCTCTGAACAACTGCATTATCCTCCTCCAAATCCCTCTTTGGCCATGACGTCTGCAGAGCACTTGACTGAGATTAGTCTGTCATGTGGAGGTTCTTACTCCCCCACTGACCTATGCTTTCCCTTCTGTGGCTGCTCTTGGCTTGTGTCTCTTCCCTGCTTGTGCAGCTGGTGGCAGCACAGGCTCTGCTCCTGTTCCCCTCAGAGTTCTGGGGGGAACATGGGACTTGAGTAGTTCCCTGTTTGTCTGCTTAGGCGCTAACTTCTCCATCACAGTTTTCCTGCCTGTGCACTGCCCTCTACAAAGCTGTCTTTGACACCCCTGCATTTCCCTGATCAGGGTTTGTAACTGAATCTTCACTGTTATTTCGAGAGGTATCAATAAAGCTGAAGATTTTATGCCTTGTCAGTCTAGAATCCAGCTGTGGAGCTGTGAGGCCAGCAGGATCAGAGTTCTTCCGGGTGCATCCTAAAGTCCTGCCTGGCCTGCCCTTCAAGTTCTGCCTGGACTGCCCTTTAGTGCCTGGTTTTTTATTGAAAGCAATAATTGATGCTTTTATGCCGGGCAGGCAGCTGCACAGTGCCCTGAGCGTGATCCCAGTGTTGTCCCTCAGGCCTTTGTACACTTGGCCCTGGTGATGTGTGTTTCCTTCATACCGCCCTGCTTGAATTTCCTGCTTCCTCCTCACTTGGCAGCAAGTGTCCTTGGATCAACACCAGTTTGCTGTGACAGCAAGTTGTGGACCGTTGTTCAAACAAGGGAACAGCAAGAAGCAGCGCTGCCTTGCCACAGCATTCAGCATCAAGGAAGCACAACTGGAACAGCCTCCAGCCCTGCTGCCAGGTCTCTAGGAGGAAGCTGCAGCTTTGGCAGAGACTTAGAATCAATTTTTGAGCAGCATCAGTTAAGAAGCTGAGAAATTGAAGGTGCTGCTGAGACACAGTTGAAGTGCTTAGGCATTTCTTAGTGTTGAGATGGCTCGATGGTGCTGCTCACAATGTGTGCACAAGGAAAGGGTTCAATGAGGGTTCAGTTTGACCCAGGGAAAATGAGATCTGTTTATCCAAAGCTGGGGTGGGTCGAACTCAAACTGGAAACAAGCTGTAGATTTTGCTGAACTAATTATTGGAGTCCTTCATCTTGGGGTGGATTGGATGAGATTTCCTGAAATTTTTATTTAGATTAGAGGATATTTTTGTGAGAGATGTTTTAGTTTTATTTCAGAGATAAATGAGTGACAGGATTTTCTTGATGATGCTTCTGTCTTGGGTTGAGTCCAGAATCTGACCCAGTGTTTGTGACCAGCCACACTTGGGTTTAATGATTTTCGGTCCCATATTGGAAACTTGGGTAATTTCAGTTGCTGTAAGCTAACTGTCTTCTTTTTCCTTTTGAGGTGTCAAGGGTTGCTTTTCCAGTAATTTGGACTTTTTTTAAGCACCTGCTTGCCTAATGCCATGAATATTGCAGCGAACAATGAGGAAGAAAAAGCTGTCCATTCCTGGTCAAGAATTTCCTCTGCAGGACAGAAAGTGCTGGAGGAAGCCCTCCGAGTCTTCAACCCGATGTCCAAGGACCTTTCGGACACAGAGACCCAGCTGGTGGCCTTCATCCAAGGCCTGAAGGAGGAGGGCTACCAGCCCACGATTCTGAGGAGTAAGGATGTGTATGGGTATAGCTCGTGCACGGCAGTCACACCGAGTCAGACGGAAAAAAACACACAGCACAACTGTGCCAGCACCACTGAGCCCGCTCAGAGTCCAGCCAGGAACTCAGTGGCAAAAGTGGTCCCTTTGTCCACCAGCATTCCAGTGAGGTCTTTGAAAGAGCTCTCCAGTGAGCCAGTCTCTAAAGAGGGTTCCACAAACCTCCTCTTGAGCTCCTTGAAGCAGACAGGATCTGGCACATCCAAGGCAGCGGCAGTGGGCTTCCCTACAAGCATGTATCCTGACGTGTATCCAGCTATGAGACTGTCGGTGGTGCTGGAAGCCCTGGTGCCACTGAAAACTGCAACGTCCTGTTTGGAGCCCAAGTACACACAAGGGCGTCTTGGGATCTCTCCCTCAGACCTTAAACTCCTCAAGACTTCAAGTCCACCAAGACAGTTTTCTTCAAGCAAGAGCACTAAAATAACTGAAGGCAAGGGGTACAAGTGTTCAGTTAAGAAAGCACCAGATTCTGCCACCTGCGCTTTAAATCTTCTGAAGGGACCAAAGGGTGGAGTGCTGCAGGAGAGCAACGCCTGCAAAGCCTCCGGAGTTCTCAATGGGAGAGTCACAGGAAGCTCATCCCAGGACTGCACCACAGCACCACAGCCCAAGACCTTGAAAAACAAAGATAAGGAAGCCCTGGTGGGAAAAACAGAGTGGAAGGACAGCAGCACTTACCAGGACAGCACTGGGCAGAAGAAGAGAAGAGCTACAGAGGTAAAAGAAGCACCACAGAGGAAAAAAGCAAATACCATTCCTGTCCAAAAGAAAACTCAACAGGCTCAGAGCACTTTGAACCTGCTGAAATTCCGGACCATCAAGGTGGGCAACTCTTCCTCTGATGATGAAGTGAGGAGGAGAGCACAGAAGATTCTTAGGGTCAACCTGTCCCCTGTGATCCAAATTCAACCTTTGTCCCATTCTCATAGTGTTCCCTGAGGTTCTTCACTTTGTCACTTTCTTTTATAAGTAAATACAAGCCTGGCACCAGAGCACAGACAGGTTTAGGAGTGACTCTGTGTCTCTAATGCCAATATGCCCACTAACCTGCAGACAGAGCAGCCCACTCTCATGCTGTTCCTGCCTGTCTGCCACAGCTGTGCAGAACTGGCTGCAGAAATCCAAACCCCTGTTTGGGAGTACAGGATGGTGACTCTGGCCAGCGTTGAGCTGAGCAGCTGGAGAGCTCACTTCCCACCACACTCCTTGAACATGGAAGGCTGTTCTCTTGTGCAGGGGAGGACACAGGACTTTATCATGACATTGATGCACTGTGATATTGCTCTTTTTCAAACTGTACATCTACTGTTTTTATTTTGATCAAATTTTATAACTTTATTATCTATATATCTATATATCCACATACGTGCATATGGCCCAGGAACTGTGGGACTTCCTCCATCCCTTTGGGATGCTTTGATAGCTTTTGTTCCTCTTTCCCTTCAGCTAATCTTTTATTGAAAGGTGCCAGGATTCCTTTGTGGTTCAGTGTTGTGACAGTCTGTCCTGGGCTCTCTTGAGCAGCTCAGAGGCAGCAGCGTTGTAGCCACTTGTTTGTCTCCAGAATGCCAAACAATTTGGAGAATTACCAGCTGGTGGTTTTAATCCTGTTTTCAGTGTTACCTCTGCATAACAGTGGGGGGAGTGTCACAGGGCTGCAAGTCTGTCTGACATCTTTGGGCGCCTCCTCCCTTTGTGGGTAGCAGAAGTTTTGAACTCGTGGTAGGGATTTGCCTCCGAAGAGGATTCCTGCTCAGTACCCAGCATTACTCTGCTCTCCTGTACCCCAGGTGCAGCTATGGATCAGGAACTGCGACTGTTAGAGCCAAAGGGCTGGAACTGTTAGCAGGAATTGTGTAGTGTCCTGCCTACCATTTGCTGTTGCTGGGTGTTCCAGGAGCAGATTCCAGGTGCCGGTAGAGAAGACTGTTGTTTTTGGCTGGAGTTAAACCATGACAGAGACGCAGGCTGTGTTTGAATGTATTAGCTACATCCTGCCAGTCCCAGAGCTCAGTGGGATACTTGAGCCTGAGTTAAAGCAGAAAAGCAAAAGATTTGGGAGAACATAAACCAGCACTTAAACATTGAGTCGCTTTCTGTGGTTTGTGGGCATGAAGCAGTAGGAGGGGAGACGGGCACCATGTTGTGGTGGGTGGCAGCCTTGCTGTGCTGTCAGGGATGTTGAGAGAAGGTGTGTGGCAGGTGTGAGAGCTTTGTGTGGAAGGAGTGCAGGCTCTGCCGTCCCCAGGAGGCACTGCAGAACCGCTGCAGATGGCTGCTGTCCCCCCCCTGCACTGGGGACACGCTGGCAGACGGAAACACAGCTCTGCACTCCACAGGGAGGGATGTACTAATCCCAGGAGAAACACCTCCTTCGAGCAGTTAGTGCTGCTGCTGTTACCTGGAAGGAACAACCTGGTGTCCTGGGGAAAGAAGAGGCATTGGGCTGGACATGGGCCTGGCTCCATACACCGCTGTATGCTCAGATCTCCACAGCAGTAGTGTAATCCACTCATTCTCTCACCAATACCAGTTGTCTGACTTCATAATCTTGGTGGACATTGGCCGAAGGGAGGAGCTCCCCAGGGAAGTCCAACCTAAGTTGCTCCCCAGGGAAGTCCAACCAGAGATCCTAACTTGCAGTATTTGAGATTGACCTGTGAATGCCACTGCTTGGCTGCTGAGGAGGAAGAAATATTTTCTTCTGCTTCTGTGTTTTAAAATGCCTTGGCAGAGAGTTCCTGTCCTGACCTGATGCTGGATGAAGAGGGGCTCTCCATCACTGTCAACTGGCCAAAAATTGCTTTGTTCCTTTTGTTCCCACTCTTTCAGACCTTTCTCATTCCCACGCTCTCAAATGCCAGGTCTTTAAGTCCTGCACTGGTGTTTCTCTTTTGGGCTGTTTCCCGAGGAGGGCTCTGAACTCCTGCCTGCAGTATTGCTGTCAGGCTGCTCAGAAGCTTCCCCTGTTCCCAGACCCTTATAAGGGCACTGAGAGCTGTCTTTGGAGCCTCCTTATGCAGCACAGACGTCCCAGCTGAGCACTTGGCCTCCGCTGGGAAAAACAACGTGCATCAACAAGGCTGAATCCAGGTCGAGGTCACTTTTCCTCCAGCCTGAGCGGGAAGCTGAGCACCTAAGGCCAACTTACCAGGCCACATCCCTCCTCATCACTGTGTGTCTTCCCCTAGCTACACTGCTGCCTGCCTCCCCACTCTTTTCCATCACCTCTTGTCTTTCACAGCTTGAGTCTCTGCCAGTCAAGGACTTGACTTGTACTATTGCTTAACACATCCAGCACAGCATCCAATCTTAGTGCTGCCATGGCTTTCCTGCACTGAACTGAGTTCTCTGCATGTTTGGTGATGTCAGTTTGCCCTGTGTCCTTCCCACACTACCAGCAAAAGGTGTTCTGCTCCACAGGGAGAGACGAGCTTTGGAAACCCTTTTGTCTCACTGAGACTCCTGTCAGGGAAGTGAGCACTCCATAGGTGTGTGCTCAGGGACTTGCTCATCACCAGTCCCATCTCTGTCAGCTCTCCTGCACATCTCTAACAGACCACAGGGCCCTGAGCAGCAGGGCTGTGCTGCACCTCCATTCTCTGTCCTCCTGTTTGTGACGCAGTGCCATCGCAAGGGAGACGCAATGTTCACCACGGAGTTGAAGCAGGAAAAAAGAAAGTTTAGGGTTTTTTACAGCTTATATAGATTTCTAGAAAAGAGACTACATTGGAAGACTGAGGTTCAACCTCTTCAATTCCACTGGTCTTAGAAAGTGTCCATCAATTGTCCTTTCACAGAAAGGAATGTAAACAAGAATTCTGAAAGCATTGCTTTGTTTACATGAAATTTAGAAGAACTTGAAGGCTGAAAGGCAAGACAACACCTGTGTTGTCTCCTCTTCCTCTTGCAGGTGCTTCAGGAACGTGACTGAAAGGGTTGCAGGTTGTTACAGAGGGGCTTTACAGTCTCTGTGCCACTGCCAGCAACTGCTGCCCATCAACCAGTACTGGTAGAGGGGGTGCCTCAGTCTAGCACAAGTTGGCTCCATTGTCCTTCGACTCATGCCTAAGTGTGGATGCTCCTGGTGTCCTGGGCATGTAATACGGATGTGCACGAGGCTGCAGAGGGGCTCTGTGTGGGTGCTGCTCTCTGCTGTTTAGGGAAGATGAAAGGTTTGATCAAACCAGAGCTACCTAAGACATGATCTAACCAGAGGTCTCCCTCACAGGTCTCTTCCATGCTGTGTTATTCTCTGGCAGCTGAGTAACACTTCCAGGATCTGTGCAACAGTAACTGGCAGGGCCCATAGAAATGCATTGCCCAGAGCGCTGTGGTCTTTGCTGAGCATGTGGTATGCACCTTGTTCAGACCTGTTTCTGTATTAGTAACTTTGAATTCATCCAAGTGCCTAACCTGGTCTGTGTTGTTCTGGGCACTGTGACAGCTGAGAGCTTTGGAGACTCTCTTAGGAATGCTTTTAACGCATGGATTTGTGCCACTGTCACTTCTAGAAACAATTCAGCTAGCGGTCAAAGGGCTGTTCTTCCAGCTGATTTTTTGGAAATCATTTCTCCTTTTATTCAGCTGCCAAGAAGCAGTTCATACTTCCCCTCCACCAGACGAGGTCCTTGAGCTTCCTGCATGCTTCAGATGTCCATCAGCAATGTCCATGGGGAGAGCAGCTTGTCCAGCAGGCAGCTGAAGGGGAAGCTGACATCAGATACCAGTTGAAATCACAATGTTAATTGGTAGAAATGTTCTAAAGCTCGTGTCCACCGTGATCAGATTTCACTATCTGCTGCTGCTCATGGCTGTAGAAGTTTCTCCTCAGCCTCTTCCCTGCAATCCATGTAGTGTGTTGCTACTGCTGCTTCTAAACTATTTGCATCCCCCCAGAGCCAGCTGCTATAGCAATCCTTGTACAGAATTTCTTAAGCACTTTTTTGCAAAATAAGAAGGGATCATTTTGTTACTCCTGCAAGGCAGCCCACAAGTGGTATTTCAGTATGTGGAAGAGGTGTGCTCCCTGGGGTGCTTACCTCGCTGGACAGCTCTCAGACTAGTTCATACTGACAGGGCTGGGGTTAGTGGGCTGAGATCTCCCCCATTGCCTGGTGCTTCCTTGCATGGAGTTCAGCCAGTTGCCTGCTAAGAACATGGCAGGGGAATCGGCAGCAGAGCTGCACAGGTGGGTGATGGCTGCACATGTGGCTCCATGGTCCTGCTCCACAGCTGCCTGTGTTTTGCGGCCTGTCCTCCAGGCCCCCCTGGTATACCAGGAGCACTTCTCCACCCCAGCTCCAGCTGTGGTAAGAGGGGCTGGGAGGCTCTGGGTTTTGGAATTGAGCACAGTTTGTGTCCTTTTAATTGTGATTTTTACTGTGTTCATGGCCAGAACTTGCCAGCATATGGGGGATTCAGCCACCGCAGCAGTTTTTCCCCTTTGGATCCAAGTTCCCTGCCCTGTCTAGGAGCTGGGCCTTTGGCCATGGCTCAAGGGATCCCTGGGTATGTAGAGCAGGTTTGTCTCTCAGCTCCAGCTGGGCAGTGTGACTTGAGCTGGGCAGCTTCCCAGGCAGGAAGGCAGGTTTCCGTGGGAGGATCCTTTTTTTGGCCATGGTTGGCAGGGTCGGTGCAGAGCTGTGGAGCACTGGCTGCTCAGCCAGGCTGGTTGATTTGTGTGGAAGTGACAGTTTCTTTTTCAGTCTTCAAAATGGCATTGGCCTCTTTGCTCCCGTGCTCAGATGGGGATGGCCTTCCAGGAGCTGAGGTGGCCCACGGAGAGGACAGCAATTTTGGGATATCTGGCACCTTCCTGATGATGCTGCAGCCCTCAGCTTTGCCAGCTGGGTGGGCTGGCACAACCTGTGGAGAGCACAGCAGGGCAGGATGCTCCTGAGCCCTCACATTCAGGTCTCTGCTAGAGAGCACCATGCTAGGGTTTCCTTCTCCTTACAGCCTGTTCTGCCTGAGGCTGGGTGCTGTTAGGAACGTGCCAGATGCCTCAGAGAAATTGTGTTCCAGAAGACAGGAGAGGCTAGCCTCTGTCACCAGGTCATCCCTGAGTGTGGAATGAAGCTTGTCTGTAGGTGTGACACTGCTGGAACTTGCAGGTTGGCCAGCAGCTGCCTCCAGACTAATGGTGCTGAGGCCAGATTCCTCCCTTTGCTTAGGAACACCAAGGAAATCTGGTGACAAAGTTAGAAGCTGGTAGTAGGGAAAGCTAAAGATACCAGCAGTACCTGGAGAGCCAGCAGCCTACAGCTTCTGTGTCTGCTGCAGGAGATGTGCAAACAGAGGAGCCAAGGCTGTGGCGTTCTGCAGCACTGTCTTCCTTTCATCCCTGTCTGGCCACAGAGCTTCCCCTGCCCTGCCTGGCAGCAGTACACGGATAGTGGTGCTGCAGGTGAGGAGTCCTTTTGGAGCAGGCACCCCCCCAACCCTTCATTTCCATCCTTCATTGGACTCACAATCTGGTGCTGCTCATGTGGCCTCTGAAATACCTTCCCTAAGGAGTCCCTTAAAGGCCTTATTATCGTCTGGGACTCTCTCCTTTTTGTCTTAATTAGGCCTTTCTGTTCCTGTGTTCCTGTGGCTATAGGCAGCCCCTGTGAGTGTCTGGTGATTCACACAGACACAGTCAGGCACATGGTGCTGTCTTAAAAGAGAACGTGCTGCAAAGCTACCCCCAGAAATACCTCCCCCCCTGCCCCTGCTCTGCCACACTGCCCAGGCCTGGGTTGGGACAAAATGAGTATCAGTGTTAGCTTATGGCGGGGAAGGCACCATATGATGCCCTCCCTCCTCCTGAGTCCCGGTGCAGCACTCCTGAGGAGTAGCATTTCCTGAGCAGAGGCACTGCAGCTGCTCTGGGTGACACAGGGGCTCTGGGTGGGCACTGTCTGGCCGCTTGCACTACCTTCTGCCAGCCAGCATCTCCATGAGAGCTGTCTCCACACCGCAGCATGACCGACCTGCCCTGGCTGAGGCCGGCGCCACGGGCTCCACTGTGGCATTCCCTGGTGTTTGGGCATCCCAAGCAATGGCTGGGGAGCAGCAACTGCAACACGCAGGTGGGCAAGTAACAAACTTTGTAAGATGATTTTACAAATGACCATCTTGTTCTTAAGTGAACCTTTTACTGTTTCATTTGTTTGTGTAGAATGTTCCTGAAATTCAAATAATATTTAATGTTAATATGAAGGTGGGCTGTTCCACACTCAATGTTGTGTATTTTGGAATGGCATTGCGTAGTGAAAAGACGGCGTTCGTATTATTCCACTCTTTGGAAGGGAATGGAACAAAAAACAGACTGTCTTTTCTCTTAAATGAAGTGAACTTTTTGTTATGAAGTCCTAGCAGGTGTCCATCCCTTCAGTAAAATGGTGCTCAGAACCACCCAATGTGTCCAGCTTTTCTTTGGGCTATGACAGACTGCTCCTCCCTGGGCTCCTGCTCCCTGCCCTGTGTCAGCTCCATGGAATGGTGTCTACTGTGTGCCCAGCTGCTGCATGCTGCGTGGGGCATGCTCAGTTGCAGAACTGGGGAGAAGACCCCCAGCTCTTCTCCCCAGTTCTCCCAGGGAAGTTTGGCATTACTTGAAGTCCGTTAAGGATTGCCTGGTTTGTCGAGGGAAGTACCCTGGGTGTGTGTCACTGGTGCTGAACTGGGATAAATCCGCATTCCTGGTTAGTTCCTAGAAACAGAGGGTGGCACTGTGCTGGCAGGTGCAATGCCAGCCCCAGCCTGCCTGCCCACCCTCCAGCTTCTCTCTGAATCTGCCCACTCTGCAGCTGGGACCCTCTGGCCGGCTAATTCAACAGAAACACCATTGTTCCGTGGTTTGCAGTCTGGATCCAGTTTGTGCCACAGGGCTGTCAGTGCACTGACCCAGCACTAATGGTGGTGGGACCGTGGCCCTGGGCAGACAGCAGCTCCAGTGCCGTGCTGGAGCTCGTTCCTCGAGAAGGGAAGTGGTTAATTCTCTGCTCACTAAGGATGTTCGGGAAAGTGTTGGCTGCCTGCTGCGCACACGGAAGTTGGTCCAAGTAGGGCTGGCCAGGCGTGAGAGCCTGCCCCTGGAGCTCAGGGGCTCTGCCGAGAATGGGGGGGGGGTGCTCTGCGCTGCTGCCGGAGTGCCCTGAAAGGTGCTGGGGGACCGAGGTTGTGGGTGCCCGAGGAGGCAGGGGATGCTCGGCAGCGTTGAAATGCTGGTGATGGAGGGCAGAGCTGCAGGCAGATATCTTACCAGTGGAGCTGCCCCAGGACAGGCTATCTCCCCGAGCACACCCAGGCCACCCCCACGCATTCAGCTCTGGGGCAGACGAGGGGATTGCAGCTTGGCGTGGGAAGTCAGAGCAGCCTTCAGGGAGGTGCCTGGACGTGGGCGCTCTCGCATCCCGCTGAGGATCCCGCCCTCCCACCTTTACTTGGCTTTTCAAGGCCATAGATCCTGTTACAGTTGCCTTTATCTCCTCAGAGCAGGTGAGGTTTGCTGGGCAAGATCCCTTGATACAGACACACTGGCCAGTGCTAATGGCTCTTCTTCAGCTCATCTCCTGCCAGCTCTCCCAGCTCAGAAGGTGTTGGTGGTGCCTGACCACCAGCCCGCACTGCTGGAGCCTTGTGGGGCACAGCCTAGCCCTTCCTCCAGGCTTCCAAGTGCCTTGCATGGCTATGGGGGGCTGGTAGGGCACTGCCCACAGCATCTCTTGTACTGCTGAGGTGCCTGGCTGTCTCAGGGTGTCCCTGAGGGAGTCGGTTTTGGCATTCCTGTGGCCAAGAGCCGGTTCTTTGTCTGCCCATGACCTTGCTTAGCGGCAGGCGGCCAGAGCGTGGCCTTGGTGTGGCGAGCACACAGCTCCTCTTCCTTCCTTCAGCCTCGGCTAATAAAAGGCACTACCCCTGCCGTGACAGTGAGGTCTCTGTGGAACCCGGCCCTGGTGCACAGCCGTGCTCCCTGCAGAGCTCCAGGGCTGCCGGCTCAGCACCTAGCCCAGCCAGTCCAAAGGATTCCAGGCAGCATCGACCAGCACAGGGTGAGTGGGGCATGGCGGTGCCCAGCACTGGGCATGAACAGGATCCATCTGGCATGGTGCTGGGGTAGTGCTGTGCAGGGCTCCCAGTACTGCTGCTAGTACAGTACAGCATTTTTTGCCCCTCTGAGCCTGGAGGAGGCACAGACGGGCTGTGCCGTGCAGGGCGAGTCGCGGCCAGGCTGCCTGTCTCAGCGACCCCACGTGCTGCACAACCGGGCACAGCACACCTGTGGGAATGCTGTGCCTTCTCCTGGCCAACCTCGGCACAGTACACTGCTGTGCCACACGTGGGCCACTGCCAGTGTGTACTTTCCTATGCCTCACCTTGGCTAAAGCTCGGTGCGGGCAGGTCCCTCCCCTTGCCTGGCACGGCTGCTGGAGGAGGAGACAGGCACCGGCCGCCCTCCTCCAGGAACAGCAGCTGAGCCCAGCCCGAGCCCAGCCCGAGCCCAGTGGGCCTCCGACTCTGCAGCCCACCCGGGCCGCCAGCCACCTGTCCAGCACCTGAGGCTCCCACGGGCACAGGTAGGAGCCGGTGTGCCGTAGGGGAGACCCTGGGCACGGCACAGCTCTGGGGCATGGCACAGCCCTTGGCACACGGCACAGCCCCATGGCACGGGCTCGGTGCTGACAACTGGCATGAGGCAGCACACAAGGAAGGGGCTGCGGGGTCCCTTGGCAGTGACAGGCTGGGTACCCCCACCCCTGCCATGCGCTTCGTGTGGCTGACGTGTGCCGGACTTTGCCCAGGGAGCTGTGGCAGTGAGGAGGGACGTTCCCATCCGGCAGCATCGTGGCCGTGCCCGGTGAGCTCCTGGTGGAGCAGATGCCCTGTACGGCTCCACCCTGCAGCTTAACCGTGCAGGTGCCTTTGCCATGGTACAACCCCAGGTGGGGCAAAAAATGCTGCAGTGACCTCTGTGTAGCTGCACCCGCCCGGAGTGCGGGTTCCTGGAGCATCAGGCATCCATCCCGCCATGCCGCCCCCCACGCCTCACTGCCAGTGGCAGCAGGCACGTTCCTGCCGAGCCGTGCCGGGAGCCCAGGGAACGCGGTGCCTTTGGCTCACCAGCCCACGAGGCGCCCTTTTGTTTGCTGGCGGGGCCCACCGTGCCGCCCGGGGGCCGGGGCGTGCCCGGGCTGCCGACGCCTGGCCGGCCTGGCCTCCGCGGGCGGGCGGCGGGGGCCTCCAGGCAGAAGGAATCGGCAGTGACATTCCCGTAGCCTGGAGACCGCCGTCCCTTTCAGCGGGCAGCCTATTTGAATAAGAATCGTGCACGGGGAAGGGGGGCCACCAGCCGCCATCCCATCGCTGCCCTTGCCCCAGCTCATTTCTGCGCGCCCAGCCCAGGGGCAGCGGCTCTCACGCCGACCTCGCCCCTGGCCTTGGTCCCGCCGGACGCCGCAGGACGCCAGGTACAGGGGGTTCGCGGGGCTCGGGGACCCTCGTGCCAGCACGTGGCTCTGCACCACCTTGCTTATCACCCTGGCATGGCTTCGAGCGGGGTGGGTGCCAGGACAGAATCGCGGCTCCCCCCGCTGCCCCGATCCCCCCTGCCCTGGGCTGGCTCCATGCAGGGGACAGGAGAGATGTGTTTGGGCAGAGCCGGGACCAGGCTTTGATCCAGCACTTGCGAGGCTGGGAGCGGGAAGTACCGGGAGAGGAGGAAACACAAAAGGCAGCTCCAACCTATATTTAACAGTGGGACCCCGGCCAGAGTCAGGGACGCACTTGCCCAGCCGGCTCCGACATTCCTGGATCCCCTCCCAGGCTGGCCCTGGCCGGTGCTGGTACCCCCCAAGGGACACTAGTGACTCAAAAGGATAGATCCATTCTGAGCCAGGCAGGATGGGACATGGCACAGTTTGTGCCAACTCTGGTGGGGCATAGCATGGCTGTGTGCATGGGGGTGTGTGACAGTCCCCCAGAGCTGCTCAGGTGGGCACTGCATGTCATCCCAGAGGACTTTCAGACCCAACTGACCCTGATTCCTTGTGTTGTCCCCAGAAAGCACCATCGTGCCAGTGCAGGGGGTTGCATCCTGGACTGCACGGTCGTGCTAGATCCAGGAGAGGACAGGCAGCAGCTGCCCTGCACCCTACTGCAATGCCATCTCTGTGTTTCACCAGGCAGATCCTGTGGTTGCCCATGGGCCTCTTGGCACTTGCTCTCCTCCTGGGTAAGCGTTGGCCTCGGGGGCACCCTGCATACCCACAGCACTGGGAGCTGTGGTGGTACAGGGACCCCAGTCTGGGTGGCGGGTGCCGAGCAGTGGAGATGGTGGCAATGGCTGTGCTCCCTGCCTGGCAGCGGGCATGGCCTGACTGCCACAAAACCCAGCGGGGAATCCAGGCTGCACTAAGCCCTGTCGGGATTAGCGAGCGCCTGACCTGGCTCCTGACTCCCTGTGGCACTTCTCAGCGCCCTGGGGCTGCTCGGGCCCCCAGGAGCACGGGCAGCCCAGCCCCCCACTCACCCCGCTCCCTGCCCCTGGTCACGAGGCTGTGGCGCTTCTGCCAGCACCTTTCCGGATCATGGAGCTTCATGCTGCATCAGTGGGTCGGGATGCAGGGATGGGACGGGATGGGACGGCTGGGGGTGGGGTGGGTGCATGGGGGAGCGCGGGGTGCCCAGACACCCCAGCGCAGCCTCCAGCCCATGCCCTCATGCTCTCTGCAGTGGGGGGACTGGTGGCAGGGGGTTGGCAGGAGCCTGACCTGAGCCATGGCTGTGCCCGTGGCAGCTGCTACCCGGCCACTGGGAACCTGCTGGTGGGGCGAGCCACCCGCCTGAGTGCCACCTCCACCTGTGGGCTGGACAGGCCCCAGGAGTACTGCATCGTCAGCCACCTCCAGGTGAGCCCACCCAGCCCCAGAACAGCTCTGGCATAGACCCACAGAGGCAGGCACCGGTGCAGCCTCCAGTCACCTGTCCTTGATGGTGCCACTCCCCGGCACAGGACTCGGAGAAATGTTTCACTTGTGACTCACGTGACCCGTCCCTGCCTGAGAGCCACCGCATTGAGAATGTCATCTACCTGAGCAGCCCCCATGACCAACGGACCTGGTGGCAGTCGGAGAATGGTGAGCTCAGGCTGGCTGTGAGGTTGCCCCATGTGCACGTGCTGTGGGGCTGCGTGGCCATGGGGATCTTCCCCAGCCTCAGCCATCTCTATCTCTCTCTGTCTGCCAGGTGTGGAGCATGTCAGCATCCGCCTGGATCTGGAAGGCGAGTTCCACTTCACTCACCTCATCATGAAGTTTAAAGTGGGTCCTGGCACATAGATGCCTGGGATGGAATGGGGTGGGACAGGATGGATCTGGAGGGGCTGCGGGTCTGGGCCCCATCCCATCTGGGTGCCTTGCAGACCTTCCGCCCCGCGGCCATGCTGGTGGAGCGCTCAGCTGACTTTGGGCACACCTGGAAAGTGTACCGCTACTTCGCCTACAACTGCTCCAAGCTCTTCCCTGGAATCCCCAACCACCCCTTGGGGCTTGTGGATGAGGTGCTATGTGACCAGCGCTACTCTGAGATTGAGCCCTCCAGCAATGGGGAGGTGCGTGGAGATAGGGAGGTGCAGAGCAGGGCCAGGGTTCTGGGTGGAATGGGATCACCTATTCCTTCCTTCTCTCAGGTTATTTTCAAGGTGCTGGATCCCTCCATCCCCGTAGCAGATCCCTACAGCCCAGACATCCAGGGTATGTGGCTGGGGATGCGGGGCTGGCTGGCATCAGGGCAGGTGCTAACAGTGACACGCCCCTAGACCTGCTTCGTGTCACCAACCTGCGGGTGAACCTCACCAAGCTGCACACGCTGGGGGACAACCTGCTGGACTCACGGCAGGAGGTGCTGCACAAATACTACTACGCTGTGGATGAACTGGTGCTGCGCGGGAGCTGCTTCTGCCATGGCCATGCTGCCCACTGTGCCCCAGCACCGGGTGCCCCGACACCCTCTGTCCCTGGCATGGTGAGGCACACACACCCACCAGCACGGCACGGTGCCCAGTAGGACCTGGCAGCTGCACTGAGCTGGGTGCTCCCCCCAGATCCATGGGCGCTGTGTCTGCGAGCACCACACGCAGGGGCTGAACTGCGAGCGCTGCGAGGACTTCTACCAAGATCTGCCCTGGCGCCCGGCCGAGGGCTCCAGCACCAACGCCTGCCGCCGTGAGTGCCAGGGCTGTCAGGCTATGCTGTGCCAGGTGGTTTGGGGTGCTGCAGGCTGTACTTTGGTTAGGTTTAGGGTTGTGGTGCTGCATATCAGAGCAAGGAGAACCCAGGCAGGGGAGGCTTGGCACTGCGGGTGCTGCCTGCCAGGTGTGCGCTGTGGTGCCACATGCCGTGCTGCGGTGCTGTCCCTGCAGGCTGTGACTGCAACGAGCACTCACGGCGGTGCCACTTCGATATGGCTGTGTTCCTGGCCACGGGGAACACCAGTGGGGCTGTGTGTGATGGCTGCCAGCACAACACCATGGGCCGTCGCTGCCACCTCTGCAAGCCCTTCTACTACCGGCACCCTCGCTCTGACATCCGGTCCCCCACTGCCTGTGCCCGTGAGTGTCCTGGTACCCCAGCCCCATGGCTTGTCCCAGCCCTATGGCTCCCTGGTGCCACCTGCCCCAGCCTCACAGCTCCTGGTGCCAGCAGCCAGAACTCATCACGATCCTCTCTCTTGGCAGCGTGTGACTGTGACCCGGCAGGCTCGCTGGATGGAGGGGCCTGCGACGGGTACACGGACGTGGCACAGGGCATGATTGCAGGGCAGTGCCGCTGCAAGGAGAATGTGGCTGGTCCCCGCTGTGACCGCTGCCGGCACGGCACCTATGGCCTCAGCCATGGCGACCCACAGGGCTGCCAGTGTGAGCTGGGAGCCAGGGATGGCATGGGAGAAGGGATGGGGATGGGGGAATGATGGAGGGGTTAGGGATGAAGTTGGAGGGATGGGGAATTAAGGGATGTTGATGGAGGAATGGGGATGGGATTGATGAGGATGGAGGGATGGAGGTAGAGGTATGGTGATGGAGGGATGAGGATGGAAAGATCTGGGATAAAGGGGTGGAGATGGAAGGATGTAGGATGGAGGGATGGGGGTGGAAGGGATGAAGATGGATGGGCATGGGATGGGAAGAAAACCCATGAAGCATGCGGGCTGTGGTCCCACTGGCACCCCGTCACATGTGCATGTTTGGGGGCAGCATGCAGGTGTGACCCACGGGGTACAGTGGCGGGCAGCTCCCCGTGTGACCCCATCAGTGGGGACTGCTACTGCAAACGCTTTGTGGCTGGGCGCTCCTGCAGCCAGTGTGTGGTGAGTGCCCCAGTCTGCCCCACACCATGCCTGTGGGCCTGACTGTCCCCAACCCCATGGCAACCCCCAGGGCTGGGTTGGCCCCACACCTGCCCTACATGTCCCCTCCTTACTGCAGCCCGAGTTCTGGAGTCTGAGCTACGACTTGGGGGGATGCCGGCCCTGTGCCTGTGACTTCGGGGGAGCCTACAGCAACCGGTGTGGCCCAGCACAGTGCCTGGAGGGGCAGGGGTGGGGACAGGGCTGGGAGTCATATATGGTGGAGAGGGAGGGACGGGGACAAGGCTGGCAAGATATGGGGGCTGGGATGGAGGGAGAAAGAGAGGGATCTCTATCCCCAGAGATGGAGGGATAGAGACAGAGATGGAAGTAGGGATGGATGAAGACACAGACAGAAAGACAGATGAAGGGACATGATGATCACCCCCAGGTGCTCCATGGAGGATGGGGCATGTCCCTGCCGTCCCCACATCATGGGGCGGCAGTGTGACCAGGTACAACCCGGCTTCTTCTGTGCCCCCCTTGACTACTACACCTATGAGGCCGAGCAGGCCACCGGCCATGGCCACAGCCACCCTCAGCTTCCGGTGAGTCTCCTTGGGGGTCCCTGTGCTTGTGCATGGCTGTCGATGTGCACCATGCTCCACGCATAGCTGCTGCTGTGCTCTGTGCATGGCTGTCACCCTGTCCTGCATGTGGCTACCATGTCCTGTGCATGGCTGTCCCTGTGCATGGCCACCATCCCCTGACCCCGTCCCTGCAGGGTGCTGTTCGGGCAGAGGTGCCCCAGGACTGCCTGGAGTATGACACCAGGGAGCCGGTGGGGCGGAAGGGACGCTCATGGCATCAGCACAGCCCTCGCCGTTCTCCCCAGCCCCCCGTCCCCTCGCGCCGCAGCCGCCAGCAGCCCCCCAAGGTGAGCCCTGGTGTGGTAGAAGGGGGCACAATGAGGCACTGCAGGGCAGAGGTGGCCGGGAGTAGAGCCAGGGCCAAACTGTGCCGGTGCCCTGCCCAGCCGGATGTGGAGGAGGTGGTGCGGGACAGTGCCGGGCGCATGGTGACGTGGACAGGCTTGGGGTTCGCCCGGGTGCGGGACGGGGCTGGCCTGACTTTCCGTGTGGACAACGTGCCCTACCCCATGGACTACGAGCTGCTGCTGCGCTATGAGCCCGAGGTGAGCACAGCCACAACCATGGCCACAGCGTGTATGGCACATCACAGCCCTGACACTGCCTTGCCTTGTCGCCGCAGTCAGCCGAGGACTGGGAGGCTGTGGTCAGTGTCAGCTCCCGGGTGCTGCCCACCAGCTCTCGCTGTGGCAACCTGCTACCCTCCGAGCAGATGTACCGCGAGGTTCTGCTCCACAGCCAGAGGTGCAATGGGATGGGCTGGGGTGGGCTGGGATTGGAGGTGGTTGGGTCCTGCTGCTATCCTTTTGCTGTCTCCATGGCCCTGCTGTGCCCATGCCCCAACAGCTGACTCTGTACAGGTACGTGCTGCTGTCCCGGCCCTTCTGCTTCGAGCCCAGCACCCCTTATGAGGTTACCATGCGGCTTCAGCGGGCTGGTGTCACCCAGCGGCACCCTGGTGCCTTCATCCTCATCGACTCGGTGAGAAGGGTCCCGCTGCACCTTTTGCCTGAGGCTTGGCAGGGGTGGGATCATGGGCAGGGATGGGGAACCACAGGCTGGAGTGGGAAGTGACCCCCCCTTCTGGGGATAGACATTGAGTCAGGATGGGGATAAGATGGGATAAGATAGGATGGGATGGAGATGGGGATGAGATGAGGATGGTGATGGGAATTGGATGGGGATGGGAATGGGGAAGGAGAAGTAGATGTTGATGTGGAAGGGGATATTCAATGAGACTGGGGACATAGAGTTGGGGTTGGCATAGGGATGTCAGCACGGAAGGGGTTAAGAAAGCTATCGAGGGGTGGCAATTTATATGAGAATATCAATGGAGTTGGGGATGTCAGTGGAGCTGGGGCTGTTGATGGAGCTGGGATAGTTGACCCCAGCAGCATTGGGACTATCCTGGAGCACATGCATCCAGTGGAGGCTGGCTATGCCTCCCAGCCCCATCTCCCCTTCCCACAGCTGGTGCTCCTGCCGCGGGTATCAGAGTTGCCTGGGTTCCATGGGGCAGAGGCAGCAGCACGCCAGGAGGAACTGGAGCGGTACCAGTGCCTGGAGGTGTTTCGCATGGCCCCCCCTCATCCCCTGGCCCAGGCCTGCGCTCGCCTGGTCTGCAGCGTCTCAGCCCTGATGCACGGCGGGGCACTGCGTGAGTGGGGAGCCTGCAGGGATGGGACCGACGAGTGGGCAGGGGTGGAGCCCTGCCCGCAGCAGTGGGTCAGATTATGCCCATGCCCATGGCATGGTGGGCAGGAGAGCAGTGGCAGGGCGTTGGCAGGTGGGGGCAGGTGCAGATAAGGTGGCCCTGGCCCCATGCTGGTCCTGCTCCCGCAGCCTGCCAGTGCGACCCACAGGGCTCCCGCAGCAGCGAGTGCCAGGTACAGGGCGGGCAGTGTGAGTGCAAGCCTCACGTCATCGGTCGACGCTGTGACCACTGTGCCCCAGGCAGCTACGGCTTTGGGCCCCTGGGATGCAGCCGTGAGTAGTGGGATCTTCAGCTGGCAGGAATCGCTGTCTCTCCTGTCTGTCCAGCCATCAGTACCCTCTTCACTGCCCTGTTCACTTGTTTGTCCATCTGTCTGCATGTGTCCATCTCAGCCCTGCTGTCCTGCAGCCTGTGGGTTCAGTCACAGTTATCCATCCATCCATCCATCCATCCATCCATCCATCCATCCATCCATCCATCCATCCACCCATCCATCCATCCATCCACATGGGCCCCCTGTGAGCATTGTGCTATCCTGCACTCACTCGTCTGTTTCTCCATCCATGTTCTTGTGGACTTGTGTGTCCACATGAGCACTTCTCTGCCACAGCCCGTGGAGTGACCATGTTCTGGGTGCTGGTCCCCTGCCTGTCTGTTTGTCTGTCCATCCCTGTTGTCCCTGCATCCATGTGCCTAACCTGAGTTGTGCCACTCTGCAGCCTGCACCTGCTCCCCAGAGGGCTCGGTGTCCCAGCTGTGTGACAAGGTGAGCGGGCAGTGCCAGTGCCAGCCAGGCACCGTGGGCCGGCAGTGTGAGCAGTGCCAGCCCGGCCACTGGGGCTTCCCTGCCTGCCGGCCCTGCCAGTGCAATGGGCACGCCGAGGAGTGCGACCCCCGGACGGGCACCTGTCTGCACTGCCGTGACCACACGGGGGGACGGCATTGTGAGAGGTGAGCAAGGGGAGGGGATGGTGTGGAGTGGTGTAGTATGGGATAGATACAATGGGGTAGGACAGGATGAAATATATGATATATGTTGGAATGGTAGGATGGGTTGAAATGGGGTGGGATGGATGTGATGGGGTAGAATAGGATGGAATGGCATGGTGTGGGATAGATATAATTGGATGGAATAGGATGGATGGGATGGAATGGATACAGTTGGTTAAGATAGGGTGAGCTATCCTGGTATGGGGATACGATGGAATGAGATGGGTTGGTGGCATGGTATATGCTGGATGCGAGGGACCCATTGGGTCCCCCCCTTGTCCTTTCAGGTGCCAGGATGGTTACTATGGAAACCCTGTGCTGGGCTCAGGGCAGCAGTGCCGGCCCTGCCCCTGCCCCGGCTACCCTGGCACACGGCATTACCACGGGAGCGCCTGCCATGCCGACGACGAGACACACCACATCGTCTGCGTCTGTGCCCCTGGATACGCGGGTGAGGGGCAGAGCAGGCGCAGTGCAGCGGGGACCCCCTGCACCGGGGCTGCGGGACCCTAGCACCTATAGCTCCCCTCTCTGCAGGGCCCCGCTGTGACCGCTGCTCCCCTGGTTACTTTGGGGCTCCGGAGATGGAGGGGGGGGAGTGCCGGCCCTGCCAGTGCAACAACAACATCGACTCCAGTGACCCAGAGGGCTGCGACCCCCGCACGGGACAGTGCCTGCGCTGCCTGTACCACACCGCTGGGCCACGCTGTGCCCAGTGTCAGCCTGGCTACTACGGCAATGCCCTGCAGCGAAGCTGTCGGCGTGAGCGGGGCGGGGGGGCTCTGCGGGGCTGGGGCTGCACGGGGGGGTTGGGTTGGGGAGCCTGAAGTGATGCAGGAGCTCAAGGCAGGCATGAGGCATGGAGCTGTGGTTGGGTGTGGGATGATTTGGGTTGGGTTGGGGAGAATTTTGGAGTGTTGCAGAGCTAGGGTTCAGGGCCAGGAGAGATTTGGGGCTGTTAGAAGGGGCACGGGGCTGTGCCTGTGTAGGTGCTGGGCAGTGCACAGGGATTGGAATTGGTGGGGGTGTTGGGATCAGGGGTGTTGGGACTGTGCAGGGGTTGGAGGCCAGGCAGACTGGAGGGCACTGGGGTCAGGCAGGTTTGGGGGTGCTGGGGCCAGCAGCACACTGCCTGGGCAGTGGGTATGGGCTGAGCCCCACGTCACCACCCACCCTCCTGCAGGCTGTGGCTGTGACCCACGTGGTACACTGGCCTCTCACTGCACCAATGGCACCTGTGATTGTGACCGTGGCACAGGAGCCTGTGCCTGCCGGCCCAATGTTGTGGGCAAGAGCTGTGATCGTTGTGCACCCCACTTCTGGAGCCTGGGGGGGCCAAAGGGCTGTGAGCCCTGTGGCTGCCACCCCACACACGCCCTGCACCCTGCCTGTGACACAGTGAGTCTCCTGGCACCCTGCTACAGCTCCACTGCCCTTCTGGGTCCCAGTGAGCTGCACAGTGAGCATGGCACTGTCACTGCAGGTGACAGGGCAGTGCCAGTGCCAGCCTGGCTTTGGGGGTCGCGTCTGTTCCCAGTGCCAGGAGCACCACTGGGGAGACCCGGAGCAGGAGTGCCGAGGTGGGAGCACATCCCAGGGACTGGGGGAGCAGGGGCTATGGGGACAGGGGATGTGGGAGGACTCAGGGTGCATGGTGAGACTCTATGGAAGTGGGAGCCCTGGGGACCTGGTGGGAGACTCTGAACATGGGACACTAAGGAGACAGTGGGACACTGGGGACACAAGGGACTCAGGAGATCTTGGGAACTTGTTGGGACACTGTGGGCATGGCAGATCTTAAGAAAACAGTGGGATGCTGGGGACATGGTGGAACATTGATGACATGGTGTGTCTCTGGGGGCATGAAGGACTCAGGGGACCCAGAGTACTTGTTGGAACTGTGGGGACAATAGAAGATGCTGGAGATAGATTGAATTCTGGAGACACAGGGGAATATGGTGGGATGCTGGGCCTGATGGCAGTCTGGGGGCATGGGGCTCCATGGGGAAGTTGGGACATACCGAAAACTGTCTCTGCAGCCTGTGAGTGTGAGCCACTGGGTGCTGAGAGCCCTCAATGCGAGCAGAACAACGGGCAGTGCCGGTGCCGCCTGGGATTTGGGGGGCTGCGCTGTGACCGCTGCCAGCGGGGCTACCAGGAGCCCTTCCCCCACTGCTCGCCTTGCCACCCTTGCTTTGGGCGCTGGGACCTGGCCGTGGGCAGCCTGCGGGAAGGGCTGCAGCGCCTTGGGGCACAGGTGCAGGCACTGAGGGAGGGGGCATCCGCACTCCCACTCAGCCCCCGTCGCCTGAGGGAGCTGGAGGAGGCTCTGGGGAAAGTGGAACAGCTGCTGGGAGCAGGGGACAGCCCCGGTGGTCCCCTCCTCGATGGACTGCCCAGGCAGCTGGGTGGCACCAGGCAAGTGTGCATGTAGGGATGGGGTGGAGGGACCCCCTCTTGTCACCCCTGAAAGTTTGAAGCTCCCCTACCTACCCACAGGATGGAGTTGGACAACTTCTGGAAGCACCTCCAAGAGCTGGAGCAACATCTAGACCAGCTGGCGCAGGCAGATATGCAGCACCATGACCGACTAGCTGAGCTGAGCCGTAAGCTGGGAGGTCTCAACCGAACCACCTCCCACCTTCAAACGCTCCTTGGCACTGTAGCAGCAGCCGGATTCAGTGGTAAGAGCAACCAGCAAGGCTTGGGTTTGGTGGCAGCCATGCTGGCCAAACCCTGACACCTGCAACCCGCAGAGTCTTACCGCAGCATCCTGGCATCAGTGGAGGCCTCGCGGCAGGCAGAGGCGGTGGCCAATGGCACAGCTGGCGAGCTAAGGCGGGCGCAGATGACGCAGCGGGCAACCGAGCGGGCGCTGCGGCAGCGCGGTGATACTTTCCGCCGCGGCACAGCTGCAGCCCGGAAATCCTTGCGGGAGGCACAAAAACGGGTGATGGGACTCAACATTGCCAGGATTAATGAGAAGGTGAGAGCAGGACTGGCCAAAGTGGTGTGGGCATCACTTCCAATGTAGTGTTGAGCTGCCATTTCCACTACTGGCATCATCACAGATTTGTGGGGCACCTGGAAACCGGAGCTGCAAGCACGCGTCTTGCGGAGGAGCCTTGTGCCGAGACAGTGCAGGGAGAAGGCGCTGTGGTGGCACTGGATGTGCAGGAGCACTGCCTGTCTCAGCTCGAGCCCTGACCAGTGCCCATAATGCCTCACAGCAGCTGGACACGGCATTAGAGCAGCTGGGTGTTGTGGCACAGAAGGTAGGGGTGGTTGATCCATGGCACTTTCTGGGGTCCCCTTGTGTCGCCTTTGCATGTCCTATTTGTGCCCTTTCCATGCCACTCTGCATGACCCCCTTCTGTGTCCTGTTTTTTCCCTTTCCATGCTCCCAAGCATGTCAGCTCTGTATGCGTCTCATATACCTATCAGAGATGCCCTTTGTGCCAGCTGTGTGCGTGACCCCTTGGGCCACTGCCATACCCTCTGTCCCCTTGCACCCCCTTCCGTGCTCCTTTCCAGCTTATATCTTGTCCCCTCGTACTCCTCCTCACCCCCAATGCCCCCTTCTCGGGCTGTCCAGTGCCCCCTGCTCAGCCAGGTGTCCCTCAGATGCAGGAGGTGCAGGAGCTGGCACGGGGGGCACGCAGCCGGGCAGAGGAGGCACTGGGGCGCTCTCAGGCTGCCCGCAGCCGTGCAGAGAAGGCGACGGCCCAGCTGCGGGACTTCATCCGCCGGATCAAGGCCTTCCTAGCAGGTAGTGCCAGCACTGGGTGGGCACATGGGCGTGACAGGACTCAGTGAGCCCACCGTGAGCTCACGCTGCTCCCCTGTCCCCGCAGAGGAGGGAGCTGACCCAGGAAGCATCGAGCTGGTGGCCCGGCAGGTGCTGAACATCTCCCTGCCCAGCAGTCCTGGACAGATCCAGGAGCTACTGTGGGAGATGCGGGAGAGCATCGGCCAGCTAGAGGGGGTGGATGCAGTTCTCAACAGCACAGCAGAGGGGCTGGCTGTGGCACGGGATCTGCTGGCACAGGGACAGGAGGCCAGGCAAGTGGTGGGGGCATGCTGGGGCAGGCAGGGGATAGAGTCAGTCCTCCTTCACTGGCAGGGGCTGGAGCAACCTATGTTGCTACAGGGAGCGAGCAGAAGGCATAAGGGATGAGCTGGCGGGGACGCAGCAGGCCCTGGAGGTGGCACGGACACAGGCGATGACAGCAGGGAACACTCTGCAGAGCGCCAGGGATGCCATCCAGGTGGCTGAGAACAGAGCCAGGGAGGTGAGGGGCACGGGCTCAGGGTGTGGAGCTGGTACCACTGGGAGTAAAGGGATCAGTGCTGTGGAGAGCAAGACTGATGCCTTGGGCACACTATGGGTAGGGAGGCTGGCGCTGGGAAAATATTGCTGGCATTGGGAAGGTGCCGTGGCAGTGGGGCTGGCACCACTGGCATGGTGGTTGCTGTGCCTGCTGCAGCCTGTGGCCATACCTGCCAGGCGGAGCGCAGGCTGCAGGTGCTGGACAGGAAGGAGTCACAGGTGCAGAGGAGGCTGCGGGAACTGGCACAGCGCATCACCGCCCTGCAGGAGCGTGGTCGGGATGCTCGCCACATGGCCCAGCAAGCCAAGGACAGGGCACAGCGTGCCACCACCACCTCAGGGACGCTTAGCCAGGTGAGCTTCACCCCTGCCTGGTTATGCATGGCACCAAGCAGGTACTGGGTGCTGCGGGTGCTCACCATGCCTTTCTGCTGCCAGGACCTGGCACAGGTAACGCAGCGTTATGTGGTGCTGAAGAATCGGGTGGGCATGCTGGACAGGGTGTCTGGTGGGGCCCTGCAGCGTGTGTCCCAGCTGATGGCAGAGGCCCGAGACCTCCTGGATAAGGCCAGCAACAGCAAGAGGAAGCTGGAAGGTGAGAGGGAGCACATGGTGGGGTACATTTCCTGCCACCTCCCCATACATCTCCCTGTGCCCCTCTGTGCCCATCCTCACCGGGTGTCCCGACGGTGATAGAAGACATGATGGGAGGCTGCACTTGTGACCATGTTACCTGTCCCACAGACCTGGAGCAGCGCTTTGGGGACAATGAACGGGCGATGGCGGCAAAGGTGACACGACTGCAGGCTTTGGAGCAGCAGGTCACCGGGCTGTTGCAGGAGATCCGGGAGAGAGCCAACGCTTACGCCACCTGCTAGGGACCACTGGCGGGACCGGGGGCCGGCCCTGCCCCGCCGCCCCGCAGGTTTCCGGTGGTCCCGTCCACTCTGCAGGTGCCTTTGGTGCGGGCGCGCCTGCAAATAAAGCCCTAGAATGTTGCGTGCCTGTGTCCGATGCCTTCTGCCTGGCCTGCTCCGGCCTCCTCCCGCCTCTCTCGGCCGGCCCGCTCCCCCACTCCAGCCGGGATCCGCCCCGCACTTTCCGCGCAGCCCCGAGCGCTGCGACCGCCGCCAATTCGGAGGGGCCGGGAGGGATCGGGAAGGGGACGGGGAAGGGACTGAGAACGGGAACGAGAAGGGGAGCCGGTGGGTCACAGCGGGACGGGACGGGACCGGCGGGCACCTGCCGAGCGCCCCCTTTGCGCGCCCTTTGCGCCCCTTTCTGTCCCGTCGCGCCCCGCGATGCTGAGCCCGGCGAAGCGGAGCCCCGCCGTCCTCCTGCTGCTGCCGCTGCTGGCCGGTGAGTCCGCGCCCCCCGCCGCAGCGGGGCCGGTGGGCGCCAGGGTCCGGCCCGGCCCCACCGTCCTGTTTCCGGGCGGTCGCGGAAAGGGCCCCGGGCGCGGCAGGGGGAGCCCCGGCCCCGCCGCCCGCCCCGCAGCGCCCTCAGCCACCCGCCGCTCCGCAGGGCTGGGGGTGGCCCTGGCCCCCGATTCCCCCCAGGGCTGTGCCCGCGGCAGCTGCTACCCAGCCACCGGGGACTTGCTGGTGGGGCGAGCAGCCCGCCTAAGTGCCACCTCCACCTGCGGGCTGCGCCGGCCCCAGCCCTACTGCATCGTCAGCCACCTCCAGGTGAGTGGGACGGGGGGGGCTTGGGGGAACCGGACGAGGATGTGGGGCACGGGATAGGGTTGGGGACACACATCATTGAGCCTCCCAACTCGCAGGAAGAGAAAAAGTGCTTCATCTGCGATTCGAGGCGGCCCTACGATGCCCGCGCCAACACCAACAGCCACCGCATCGAGAATGTGGTCACCAGCTTTGCCCCCCGCCCCAAGAAAGCCTGGTGGCAATCGGAGAATGGTGAGTAGTGGGTGGGGGTGCTGGGGCATCCCGTCCTGTCCCGGGGGGCTCTCCTTCCCTTCCTCCCACACTGAGGAAGTGTGACTCAGCCTATGGCTGCGGCCACACCCCTGGACCACTGCCGGGTGGGGGGGACGAGTCCCCGGGACCTGTGAGCGGGTGCATCCACTTGTCGCACTTGTCATCCCCAGGTGTGGAGCACGTCAGCATCCAGCTGGACCTGGAGGCCGAGTTCCACTTCACCCATCTCATCATGACCTTCAAGGTGGGCCCCAGCGTGTGGGTACCCAGACTGGGACGGGACAGGATGGAACACGCCCTCAGGGACTGTGGGGCTAGCCCCGTCCCACCCGGGTGTCTCGCAGACCTTCCGCCCCGCGGCCATGCTGGTGGAGCGCTCAGCTGACTTTGGGCACACCTGGAAAGTGTACCGCTACTTCGCCTATGACTGCGCTGCCTCTTTTCCCCACGTCCCCCATGGGCCCCCACGCCGCATTGATGATGTCGTCTGTGAGTCCCGCTACTCTGACATCGAGCCCTCCACTGAGGGGGAGGTGAGGTCCTAGGAGTGTCTCAGGAGAGTCAGGGGATCCCCTGCACTGCACCCATCATCTTGCTGTCCCTTCCAGGTCATCTACCGGGTGCTGGACCCTGCCATTCCCATCCAGGACCCCTACAGCCCTGCCATCCAAAGTGAGTTGCCAGGCATCTGGGCTCCTGTTTGGCTGCTCTATTTTGGGTGTAGCTATTTTGGCTGCTCTCTCCCTGCTCTGGGCCCTACACGGGGGTCAGGACCTGATCCAGCCTGTGGGGTCTTGGGCTCCCCTGCACCCTGCCCTGTGAGAGCAGCTAAAGGTCAGGCTGCATTGGGTTAAGTGGAGGAGGATGGCTGTGCCACGGCTGAGCCAAACACCAGCTGTGGTTCAAGATGGGGAGTCAGGCTGGGCACAGGACACAGTGGGTTAATCACCCAAGGCTAAATTTAGACCGAGAGCAGGAGGGGAGGAATCTGAAGGGCAGGGCTACTGGGAAACTGCATTTCTGGGGAAGACATCTTGTCTTCCCAGGGCCCCCAGGCTGCGCCCACCAGGCACAGCCATCTCCTGGGCACAGCCCCCAATGGTGAGTGCCCCGAGACATGTAAAGGTGCTGTACCAAGGGTGTTGTTCTGCACTGGTGGGGTGTCAGCCTGCCTCTGCTGTGGGAGTGCAGAGCCCAGCCCATGCACAGCTAGTCTCTGCACAGCTACGTGTGTGGGAGCTGAACCCCCACAGGTACGTACAGCCCAGCCTGGCCATGTGCAACCACATGCCTGTGAGCCAAACCATGCACAGCCGTGGGCCAATGCTGTGTGATACAGAAAACACAACAGACCAGCCTGATATTGTGCAGCCCCGCATGGATGCCCCATTTCCATGCACAGCCCATCCCAGCCATGCCCAGCAGAGCAGAGCCATTCCCAGCTCCTCTGAACCACCCACAGTCTCCTGTGCCATGCACAGCCCAGCCCAACCGAGCACCACAGAGGTGAGCTGTGCATAGATGTGCCCAGCCACCCTGTGCCAACAGGGGTCTCTCTCTGCTCTAGACCTGTTGCGTGTCACCAACCTGCGTGTGAACCTCACCAAGCTGCACACTCTGGGGGACAACCTGCTGGACTCACGCCGAGAGATCCGGGAGAAGTACTACTATGCTCTCTACGAGCTGGTGATGCGTGGAAACTGCTTCTGCTACGGGCACGCTTCTGAGTGCGCCCCGCTCAGTGGGGCTCCCGCCACCGCTGATGGCATGGTAGGGCATGCCAGGTCTGTGTGCCCTGCTGGAGCTGGGTAGCTGTGCTGCCTAGTCCCGCAGCCCCTTACCGTGGTGTCCTGGCAGGTGCACGGGCGCTGTGTCTGCAAACACCACACGCAGGGGCTGAACTGCGAGCGCTGCGAGGACTTCTACCAAGATCTGCCCTGGCGCCCGGCCGAGGGCTCCAGCACCAACGCCTGCCGCCGTGAGTGCCTCTGCTGGCACCAGCTCCTGGCACAGTGATCCTGGTGCCAGAGCTGTCAGGCTGTGCTGTGCGAGGGGTTTTGGGGTCCTGTACAATGGGATGTGGTTTGGTAGTGACTGGCATCATGCAGGCTGGCTGGGGGTGTTTGGGGTGCTGCAGGCTGTACTTTGGGGAGGTTTAGGGTTGTGGTGCTGCATATCAGAGCAAGGAGAACCCAGGCAGGGGAGGCTTGGCACTGCGGGTGCTGCCTGCCAGGTGTGCGCTGTGGTGCCACATGCCGTGCTGCGGTGCTGTCCCTGCAGGCTGTGACTGCAACGAGCACTCACGGCGGTGCCACTTCGATATGGCTGTGTTCCTGGCCACGGGGAACACCAGTGGGGCTGTGTGTGATGGCTGCCAGCACAACACCATGGGCCGTCGCTGTCACCTCTGCAAGCCCTTCTACTACAAGGATCCCACCAAGGACCTGCGGGACCCCAAAGTGTGCCGAGGTCAGTATGGGACAGGCTGTGCAGGATGGTGCTTTGATGCTCACAGTGCTGACCCTGCCTGTTTCCCCAGCCTGCGACTGTGACCCTGAGGGTTCTCTGGATGGTGGGCTGTGTGACAGTGCAGATGACCCAGCCAGGGGCCTGATTGCGGGGCAGTGCCGCTGCAAGGAGCATGTGGCCGGTCCCCGCTGCGACCGCTGCAAACCTGGCTTCTTCGGCCTCAGCACTGACAACCCGCAAGGCTGCCAGAGTAGGTACCAGGTTGGCACCTACTGGGGTCAGGAATGTGGCTTGGCATTGCTGGAAACTGCTGGCTCTCCATGCAGGGTGCCAATGTGACCCCCGTGGCACAGTGCTTGATGGCAGCCAGTGTGACCCTGTCAGTGGGGAGTGCTTCTGCAAGCGGCTGGTGACCGGGCGCAGCTGCAACCAGTGCCTGGTGAGTGGGGCTGTGCCGTGGCCCATGCATGGTGCTCAGGACTATAGAACACACACAGCTGCTCTCTAACACCATTGCCCTCTGCAGCCTGAGCACTGGGGACTGAGCCATGACCTCCCAGGCTGCCGGCCTTGTGACTGCGATGTGGGAGGTGCTCGCGACAACCTGTGAGTCTTTGTGGGGATGCGGAGGGCAAGGGGCACCTCTCCTGGCATCAGGGCTGATGGTGCTGCTGGGGTACCAGGTGTGCCATGGGGTCAGGGCAGTGCCAGTGCCGCAGCCATGTGGTAGGACGACAGTGTGAACAGGTGGAGACTGGTTTCTACCGCATCAACCTGGATCATTACACCTATGAGGCGGAGGATGCACGGCTGCATCAGGTAAGGTATGAAGGTGTCCCTGAGGAGGACATCAGGCAGAGCAGGGCAGTGGGTGCCCCTTTGCAGGGTCCGCGACCAGCAGGCAGTGGTCTGCCTCCCTACTCAGGGCAGAGCAGTGCCTGCTGGCCAAGGCAATTTTTAGGGTCCCATCTCACAGCACCTGCTTGCACCAGGGCTCAGTGGTGGAGCGTGAGCCTCCCCCAGACCGTCCAGCTTCCTGGACAGGGACAGGCTTTGCCCGCATGTTGGAAGGTGGCTGGTTGGAGTTTCATGTGAGTGACGTGCCTTTCTCCACCGAGTATGATGTGGTCATCCGCTATGAGCCCCAGGTGAGCACCAGATGGTGAAGCCAGCAGTGTGATATATTGCCAGATTGGGAGGAAGTGGTGGGGAGTTCCAGATGGTGAGGCTCTTTGACAATGCCCCTTCTCGGCTGCTAGCACCCAGAGGCCTGGCAGGAGGTGAGACTGAAGGTGCTGCGCCCCAGCCCTGTCTCTGCCAGCAGCCCTTGTGGAAACACCATCCCTGCCGATGACCAGCTCTCCACCAGCCTCCCCTCTGGTGCCAGGTAAGCACCTCAGTTGGATTGGGCAGTGCTGGGGCTCACTGGAGGCACATGGCTGCCCTTGCTCTGTTTTGCCCCCATCCAGGTATGTGGTGCTGTCCCAGCCCATCTGTCTGGAGCAGGGTATTTCCTACACGCTCCGCCTGGAACTGGGTTGTGCTGCTGCTCATCAGGATCCCACTGCCAGTGTGCTCATTGATTCGGTGAGGGGCAGATGTGCAGTGGGATGGGGGACAGCAACCCTTCAGGGGGATGGGATGCAGCTCTAGGGAACACAGGGAGAGAGGGACATGACATTCCACTGACTTCACCCCACAGCTGGTCCTTCTGCCCCGTTACTCCTCACTGGAGATGTTCATTGCGGGTGACCCCAGCTCCTTGGAGCGCCGGAAGACCTTTGAGCGGTACCACTGTGCCCAGCCCTTCCATGCTGCAGTGCCCTTGCCCGTGGCTAAGCCTTGCTCCAGCCTCCTGCACAGCCTCTCAGCCGTCCTGCATGATGGGGCGCTACGTGAGTACAGCCCCACACCCTGTCCTGCACCCTGTCCCACAGCAGCTGACACTGACCCTGCTCTCTGCCTGCAGCCTGCCTCTGCGATCCCCAGGGCTCGCTCAGTGCCGAGTGCCAGCCCCAGGGCGGACAATGCCAGTGCAAACCCAATGTCATGGGACGGCGCTGTCACCGCTGTTCTCCTGGAACCTTTGGCTTTGGGCCTGGCGGGTGCCGACGTGAGTGCTAGTGGGAGAGGAGCCTGGGAATCCCAGGGCTGGGGCCATGGGGAAGGGATGCTCTCTACAGCTTTGGGGCAGACACTGTGGGTACTGTGCTTTCCAGCATGCCAGTGCAGCCGTGAGGGTTCAGTGAGCACCATCTGCGACAGCACCTCAGGGCAGTGCCCCTGCCGTGAGGGCACCCATGGCCCACGTTGTGACCGCTGCCAGCCCGGCCACTGGGGCTTCCCTGTCTGCCGGCCCTGCCAGTGCAACGGGCATGCTGAGAACTGTGACCCTCGGACAGGCAGCTGCCTGCGCTGCCGTGACCACACGGATGGTGAAAGGTGCCAGAGGTAGGTGGGGTACATGCCCAGCCTGGAGCGGGGTGCTGCCAACAAGCCCTGGCTCCTGCTGACCTCCTGCCTGCAGATGTGCAGCCGGACACTTTGGGAACCCAGCGCTTGGCTCTGGGCAGCACTGTCGGCCCTGCCCTTGTCCTGAGGGGCCCAGCACCCCCCGCCACTTTGCTGCGTCCTGCTACCAAGACAGCCGCTCCCAACAGGTCATCTGCCACTGCAGCCCTGGGTACACAGGTGAGTACCTGCCATGGCACACTCAGTGCCTTCTGGGGTGCCCTGTCTCCGGGCACTGCCCAGCACTCTGTGTCAGCAGGTTCCCGCTGTGATGAGTGTGCCCCTGGGTACTATGGGGACCCTCTGCAGGGTGGGCGCTGCCTGCCCTGCCAGTGCCACGATAACATCGATGTGACGGACCCAGAGGCGTGTGACCGACGCACAGGGCAGTGCCTGCGCTGCCTCTACAACACAGCAGGGCCCCGCTGCGCCGAGTGCCAGCCCGGCTTCTATGGAGATGCCACACGACACAGCTGCAGGCGTGAGTAACCACTGCCATGCCAAGACAGACTTGCCTCCAGGTCCCAACACATCCTTGGGGCGTCACGTGCACCCATGGTTGCCCCTACTTGTGCACAGTGCTGTGGAGTTCCTGCAGCCCTGCCCTGGAACAGGGTTGTCTCCTCTGCCCAGGCCCAGCACTGTGGCCCAGTCCCTGTCCCAATGTCCAACTTATTCCATCCCATCTATATCCTATTCTCTTGTCCCCATTGCCAATGCAGCCCCACTGCAATCCATCTGTCCACATCTTGTCCTTATTCCAGCTCTATCCTGACCCTGGTCCTATCTCCATCCCATCCCCACCAGTGATCCTCATGCTGCTCCTATTCCACCTCCATCCAGTCCCCACCCCATCCTTGCCCAATCTCTGTCTCCGTCCTGCTTCCACCCTCATCCATCATCATCCCGCTCCTGCTCTGTTCCCATCAGAGCTTCCATCCCATCTCCATCCCAATCTCATCCCCATCCTTGTCCTCATGCCCTCATCTCTCTCTCTGCTAAGTGCCTCTTGGTTGCAGGTTGTTCCTGCAACCCCCTGGGCACTGATCCGAGCACCTGTGGGCCCCAGCAGTGCCACTGTGACAGGCATAGTGGGCAGTGCCATTGCCTGCCCCATGTAGAGGGCCAGAGCTGTGACCGCTGCAGCCCCAACTTCTGGAACCTGGCCAGTGGGCAAGGCTGCCAGCCTTGCGCCTGCCACCCCCAGCACTCCCTGACACCCACGTGCAACCAGGTGAGACACAACAGGGACACGGGTTGGGGGATGGGATGGGGCTGGGGGTATGCTGCAGCAGTGCCAGCCTTGGACATGCCATGTCTGTCAGTTCACAGGGCAGTGCTCCTGCCGACCAGGCTTTGGGGGCCAGACTTGCACCGACTGCCAGGAGCACCACTGGGGTGACCCACGGCAGCAATGCCGAGGTAAGAGCCAGTGCCAGTGGGGGGATCACATTGGGCCCTGTGGTGCCCTGACACTACTCTCCCTGCAGCCTGTGACTGTGACCCCCGTGGCATAGCCAGTCCCCAGTGCCACCGCAGCAGTGGCCACTGTGACTGCCAGCCTGGCATCTCTGGAGTCCGCTGTGACCAGTGTGCCCGGGGCTTTGCTGGTACCTTCCCTGCCTGCCAGCCCTGCCACCCCTGCTTTGGGGACTGGGACCGTGTGGTGCAGGATCTGGCTGCCCGTACCCAAGCGCTGGCACAGCGGGCCAGCCTCCTACAGCACACTGGGGCTGCTGGTGCCTTCGAGGGCACCTTCCGGCAGCTGGAGGAGAACCTGGCCGCTGTCCGTGATGTGGTGGCCACCCGCAACACCACTGCTGCTACCGCTGCCCACTTGACACACACCATGGAGGGGCTGCGGTGAGTACTTGTCACAGGGCACGGTTCCCAGGGTAGCCGTGGGGGCAGCTTTTCACCCCCTTCCCTTGCAGGCAGCAGATTGAAGAGGCAACTGAGAGGCTGACACGGGTGGAAGGGGAGCTGACGGCTGCTCAGGATGCCAACTTCAATGCCAGCCATGTACTGAACACTGTGGACCGGGGTGCCCGCGCCCTCAACCACAGCCTGCAGGACTTGGAACAGAGGCTACATGCCCTCAAGACCTCCAATTTCCTTGGTGAGTCACACCACAGAGCCAGGCCAGAGTGCTCAGGCCGTGGCCAGGGGTCTGACAGTGTCTCTGCCCCCACCAGGTGCCTACGACAGCATTCGCCAGTCCTATGAGGAGTCGCAGGAGGCCGAGCGCCGGGCGGATGCCTCCACGCGCGCCGTGCCCAGCCCTGTCAGCATCTCAGCAGCCACTCGCCACCGCACTGAGCAGCTCCTGGCCAGCCAGCGGGATGTCTTCAATCGCCACAATGCAGCCAGCCGGCGGGCACTGATGGACCTGGCAGCAAGGGCACAGGCACTGAGCCTGCACCCGCTCAATGAGAAGGTGGGACATAGGGAGGGGACTGGGGGAATGGCACCCAGAGCTGCCCTGATCCCATGCTGCCTTGCAGGTCTGTGGTGTGGCAGGTGATGTGCCCTGTGCCGAGAGCCCTTGTGGGGGTGCCGGGTGCCGAGATGAGGATGGGAGACGACGCTGTGGCGGTCTCAGCTGTGGTGGAGCCGTGTCCAAGGCTGACAGTGCCCTGGACCGGGCACGCCATGCCCAGGAGGAGCTGCGTCAGGCTGCCAGCGACATGGTCCAGCTTTCCCACAAGGTGTGGTACATGGGTGGGATCTGATGGCACAGCCACCCTCTGCAGCCCTTGGGGCTGGCACTAAGGGTCTCTGCCCATGCTCAGGTGGCAGAGGCCAAAGGGAAGGCAGATGAGGCCCGGTTGCGAGCGCAGGCAGCCCTGGACAAGGCGAACCAGACCAGGGCCCGTGTGGAGAGCTCCAACAAGGAGCTAAGGGAGCTAATCAGCCATGTCAAGGCCTTCCTGAGCCGTGAGTGCCAGCATGCCAGGAGGGCTGGCCACCCCTGCCCAGGGCTTTGTGGCTCAGCACCTGCACCACGCTGCACTGACCCTGCACTGCAGTGCACTGCATTGTCCCGACACTGCATGTGGGCTGTGCCACTCCTGCCCCATGCTGCGTTGCATGGTCCCTGCCCTGCCCCAAGCATCCTTTGCCCTCCAGTCGTCTCTGGCTCCCCTGCCCTGTCCCATGTTTCCCTCTGCCCTTTGGTTTGCCTGCCCCCTCTACCCCGGCATGCTGTAGGGAACACACTGACTCCTTCCACCTGCAGAGGAGGGAGCTGATCCTGAGAGCATTGAGGTGGTAGCTGGTCGGGTACTGGAGTTGTCACTCCCCGCTGCACCGGACCAGATCCACCGCCTGGCCGAGGAGATCAAGGAGCGGGTGCGCAGCCTGGCCAGCGTGGATGCCATCCTGGAGCAGACAGCCAGTGACGTGCATCAGGCTGGGCAGCTGCTGCAGGATGCGCAGCGGGCCAGGTGAGCCCAGGGATGTGAAGATGCAATTCCAGGAACCCCCAGCGCAGGCTATGCTGAGGCCTTGCCATCTGGCTGCAGGTCACGGGCAGAGGGAGTGCGGGGCACAGCCGAGGCAGTGCGGCAGGCGCTGGAGGAGGCACGGCAAGCCCAGGGCATGGCCGAGCAGGCACTGCAGCAAGCTGCTGGTGACATCCAGCACAGCGAGAGAGCCCTTAGCATGGTAAGAGTCCCATCCCTATCACCATGGGACCCCCACCGTGCGGTCAGTGCAACCACACCAAACTCCCATGCCACTGATCCCCAGATGCAGACCCAGACAGGAAGCGCAGAGCAGCAGCTGGCAGGTGCCATGGAACAGATTGGGCTCCTGGACAGGCAGACTGATGCCCTGAAGGTGAAACGTGCAAACAACAGCCTGGCAGCCACGCGTGCCCAGGAGGCAGCCAGCACTGCACGGGACCGGGCTGGCGAGGCCAAGCAGGTGGGTGATCGGGGGCACCAGTGTGCCAGCAGGGGTCCCCCGACCATCCCGCTTACCAGCCTCACTGCCCAGCAGATGCTGGAGGGCCCACTTCGGGATCGCTACCGGACAGCACAGGAGCTGGTGGAGCATCGGGCGCAGGGCGCGCAGCAGGCGGGCAACCGGGCACAGCAGTTGCGGGAGGAGGCCGCGGGACTGCTGCAGGACGCCCAGGGCAAGCTGCAGCGCCTGCGAGGTGAAGCCAGAGGGGGATGCTGGGGAGGTGGTGGGGACAGTGGTGAGGGGCCAGGCTGACTCATGTTCCCCCTGTCCCTGCAGCACTGGAGGAGGAGTATGAGCGGAATGAGCGTGTGCTGGATGCCAAAGCAGCCCAGCTGGGCGGGCTGGAGGCCAGAATGAGGGAGGTGCTGACCACCATCAACCAGCAGGTGCAGATCTACAACACCTGCCAGTGATCCCCCGGAGGGGCCTGGACCCCCCCTTGGAGCACCCAGCCTCCTGCTGCCCAGCCTCTGCCTACCCCTGCAGCGGTAGGCGGGGTGGGGGGCTGCAGGGTACCCCCGTGTGAATAAAGTTACAGAGCAAGACCGCCTCACTTCTGCCCCGTGCCGTGGGCCGTCTGCCCCGGGAGCCCACAGCGGCTTCCCCCAGGGTGGGAACTGGCCGCCACCGGGTGTGGGGCACGGCGGGGCTTGCGGGCAGGAGGTGGGCCGGGAATCGGCAGCGGGGCTGGGGGGCACAGCACACCCAGGACCCGCACAGACCAGCCCGGCACTCCCATGGATCAAACCCGGGTCGTCCGCGGGACAGACGCGGAAGTACCGGGACACCTCGCTCCCGTTGCCGCGGGAACGCGCCGGCACCACCCCCGTTCCCGTGTCACGTGACGCGCCCCCGCTCCGGTGTCACGTGGGCGTGCCCGACGGCTCCCGGAAGTGCGTCACGGACTCGGGCCTGTCTCCGTTGTCGGCCCGCTCGGAACTTCGGCGCGGCACAAACAGACCGGAGCGGCGGGCGGGGCCGTGCCGGCCGTGAGGCACCGGGGCTGCTGCCCGCCCGCGCCGCTTGTCGCTCACCCCCAGAACGTGTTTGACGGCTCTTTGGCCTTTTCCGCTGCTCGCAACCAAGCGCTTCCCTCCAAGTGCGTTTCCCCAGGCATTTTTACGTCTCTACGTAACTAATAGTACTTGCAAGGCTTGGGCTGGGCAGCCCGTGGTGGCGGGTTTTCCATCCCGCTGCCCCTCAGCCACCCCCAAGGCCACCCGGCCTGTTTACAGCCCGGAGCCTTGCTCTGCGGCTGCACTTCTGAAGCCGCTGGATTTCCAGAAGATGCCAGCTTTTGCTCTTACTTGCTAGGACGTTTGCATTACGAAAATGAAAAATGAGGGGGCTCATCCACGGGCCAGGCAGTGTCGTCCTGTCACAGGCAGAGGCTGTCACCTCTGCCGTTGCTGCACGGATCGTTGCCTCCTTGAAACTCAGAGGAAGCCCAATGCTTTGCATAGCTGAAATGACTGGCTGGCATCCTGCTTTGCCTGTCGTCACCAGAAGAGCCTTGCCACACTGAGCACACTGTGTGTGTCAGGCACCTTTTGTCACAAAAGCACTTTGGGTACGGCCTCATTGAAATCAGTGGCCAAGTTCCATGTTCTTCAGAACAGACAAAGCAAATATAGAGTCCATGTAAGGAATAAAATTCACCTAGAAAGTTTTTTTTTTCTTCTTCTTCTTCTGGCATCAAGTTTGTGTGTTGTTGGCGAGGGCCTTTACAAATGTTAATCATTTTATAATATAATTCTGAGCATAATCCTGATTGCTCACCTAGCTCTGCTAGTTTAGGTTATTCAGTTAATTTCATCTACCCAGCCCCATTGTACTCCCCTTCCCCCCTTGCGTTGTCGGGCACATAAGTGTCTTCCCAAGGTTCTCCGGGGATTCATGCAAATTTGGAAAAACTCCGTAGAAAAAGAAATAAAATCCTAAAAAACCGAGCCAATGTAGCACCCCGTATTACAAGGGACACCCCCAAGCCGGCAGAGCAGAGAGGAACACCAGGACGCCAACAGAGACTCTTTGGTCCCTCACCATAACTTCAATGGACCTTCCAAAGCATAAAAAGTAAGCACTCATAACAGAGGGCAGAGACCCGCCCCCAGCTGGGAGCTGACAGGCAACTTCGCATGGACCCGTGAGGAGGAAGTTCCAGCTCTGCCGTGAGACAAAGCTGCTTTCCTCCTCCTCTGCGTAGTCCAGTGGGAGCAGCGGCGGTGTGTGCGCAGGCCCCGGGCCCCCACCCAGAGCTGATCTTTAATAAAGGCTTAAAAAGGGAGAAATGTCTCCTGGCCTCGATATTTACTCATAACAGTCCATAAAAATGCACAGTGTGCATAATATACATGGGGGTGGGGGGTGTGGAAACAGTGGTGTTAAACCAGCCACAAGACCAGCCATGTACAAACAGAAGAACAGTCCCAGAGAGGTAAGGTATTCAACAGTCCTCCACTGACTTCCTCCATTCACTCTCATTGACTGAAGAATAAGTGTTGTCAAATCCAACAGATATTCTTTGGAGACAACAAGATTCAGTTCTGAACTGGTATCACACACACAAAAAAAAATGTTGGGAGAACAAGAGTAAGATGAGTGCTGATGTTGTGAGGGTGGGGTGGAGATACACACCTGAAGAACAGAAAGAAGGTTGAGCCCTGCCATGGAGACATCTCCTTCTCCTCCTTTACATTTGGGGATTTGTTTTACACAAGTATGATTTAAGAATGGCATAACAGACATCTAAGAAAGAAACCTGCATGTATAGTGGAGCTGAAGGATTATATGGATAGCACAGCAGTGACGTCTGGTGCAGCTGGAATTTAATTATATTTTGAGCTCTCCAACAAAAAGAAAATTTGATATGTTTCTTCCTGTCGGAACCCAGGACATTCCTCTGGCTGCCCTGGGTGGTCCAAGAGCTTGGCAAGGGGTCCAGAGATCTTGGCACAGGGTGAGAAGTGAGAGTGCCTTTGATCTCAGCCCATGGGAGGAGTTACCAACCTTATGTGAAGATTTACAAGCCATGAGAGTTTGATTTGTATAATAGTTAATTTATCACAGGGTGTAAATGTAGAATTCTGGGGTTTAGAATGGGGGTGCAAGAAAGGCAAAATGGAGGAATCTGGGC
>VZUI01024189.1:0-23225 GCA_013401135.1 Cettia cetti | reverse complement strand
GCCGCCCCCCGCGCACACCCCCGCGGGCCCCGCCAATCCGCACCGCCCGCACCGCCCACCGCCGCCAACGCCGGCCAATCGCGGAGAGCCGCCCGCCGCCGGCCAATGGACGGCGCCCGCTCCGGCTCCCATCTCCGGGCAGCCTGCGAGAGGGGGCGGGGCGAGAGGCGTGACCGGAGCAGCGGAGGGGCGTGGCCGGCGGGGTCTCTGGGCAGCCTTGGGCAGAGGGGGCCGGGCCGGCGCCTCGGCGCGTGCCTTCCGCTGGCCAATAGAGTGGGCGCCATGCAAAGCAGGCGCGGAGGCCACGCCCCCTGGGCCGGGGTCCCGACGGCCGCGGCTCCTCCGGGCCCGTCCCGCTCCCGCTCCCCCCTGGAGCGTCCCCGAGGGTCCCAGTTTGGGGCACCGATGTGATGAGGTGCCGGTCTCGGCTCCCCAGCCCGCCTGCCTGCTGACCCCGGGGCCAGACCCGGTCCCCGGCCATAGCCATCCTCATCCTCTGGAGATACCCCGGTTCCCGGGGCGGGGGGCGAGCTGCTCTCCCTGCCAGAGCGGCGGGTTGCAAATGCAGGGACACGAGTGCGCTGCTGCCAGGCGGAGCAGGATGAGGTGTTTGCTCTGGGGGAAGTTGGGAGCACGCATGCGAGAGTGTGTGTGTGCGCGTGTGTGTGTGTGTGTGTGCGTGTGTGTGTGTGTGTGTGTGTGTGCGTGTGTGTGTGTGTTTGCCTCAGGTCGCCGGGATTGTTAGGGATGATGAGTCAGGTTTTCTAGGCTCCATGCTAATGCACGGAGATGGAGTGTATAATTAGGACAGAGGCAAATCTATTATCTGCAGCCTCGGAGAGCTGGGGTATGAAGCCTCTTTTTTTTTTTTTTTTTTTTTTTTGCATCACGGCACCTCTGCATTTTCCCTTGCCCGTGTGCTCTTTAGCTTTTAAGTGCGCACAGAGGAGCTTCAGCATAAGTAGTTCCACCGACGTCAATAAAAGTTCATTAAATGTCGAGCGTTATATAACTCCTATTTGAAAGATGATGGTATAGAAGGATTTTATTTTTTAATGGGAACAGAATGCTATTACTCTACAGAATTTCTAAGCAGATTTGGGATGTTGCATTGTTTTCAAGGTTTCTCTTGGAGAAAGAATTTTAAATCAGCTGCATGAGAACTGTGATTTGCTTTGCCTGGGAATACTTTCTATTTTTGCAAAATGAAGTGTTGTATAATTTAGTCAACTGGCTTGACTAAAAAGGGCACAATGCAATTAGTAATTTACATATCTTAAAGGAGACTGATTAAACCTAGATCCATCTTTGAGAACCACTGAAAAGTTTTTTGGATCAGACTTTGCCACCATAAGTAAAAAGACATCCACAGAAACATTCTCCTTCATCCTTCCCCTTCTATCCATTTGAAAAGGGATCTTTTCTTCAGGCAGAGCAGCCTTCAACAGACGGACACTCTGTGGACTCCACTGTTGGGAATGCATCCAAATGTTACAGTCACAGGCAGCCATACAAAATGCTTGGAGAGGAATACGTGGAACGGGGTTGGGTGTTCTGTTTTGCTATTTTGGGTTTTTTTTCCCCCCTAAATAGTGTACTAGAAATGGCATCCCAACATGAGAAAACAGTTTGTTTGCCTGAGTACAGGTACTTGCTGTGCCATGTCTGAATCCCACATGCTGCAGCATGGTGCTATTAAACCAGGAGAAAAGGGTAGCCAAACAGGTTAGTTTTCACTGTGTAATCTGAATGTAATGCTAAAATTTAAGTAAACTACGTGAATGATGTAAACAGCCTTATATTTCTTGCTGAACTCCATGATAATTTTATCTAAGATAGGAATTTTTAAAAGAAGCAGTAGAGGATCGGTGTCATTAAGCCATGAGCAAAGGGGAGTTTACTCTTCAGCTCAAGTAAGATCACTTCGAGTAATTTGCTGTTAAAGTGTGTAGTTCAAAACTCAAACCCATTGGCAAGGATGGTAGCAGATAAGTTTGGAAAAAAAGGTAAAGATTTTGGCTGAGTTACTCCTAATATTTAAGATTGGAACATTTGCAAATACTCAGATTTCAGTAGTAGTGTCCATTCATTTATTTTATATCCACAGTGGCAACTACACATGACTAAACATTCTTAGAAACCTGGTTGGTTCCTTTCCCCAGCTGAAATTATTTCTGCCTTGAGCGTCAACTTCAGCTCTTCAGCGTAGTCCATTAACCCAGGAAAATTTTCCATTAGCCAAATGTGAAAGTTAGGCTGACTTGTCAGAGAGTTTAAAGTTCAAGAAATTTGGTATCTAGTCTCTGTTCTGCTACAAATGTCTTGTGAAAGAAAGCAGGACATGCATGCCTAGATGCTTAAGTATTTGGTTGACTAACCCTTAATTAAACAAGAAGCACTTAAGTACCTTTGTGGCTCCCAGTCTTGCCTTTCAGTACTTTGGTATCTGAGAAATGTCAAGAGAAACATAAACTTTAAAAGTGTTTCATTGTTTTTGGAAACAAGACAGCAAATAGAAGTTGCCTAAAACCCCTTTTTGCACTCAACAAAAATTCTATTGGATATATTTTCTGGAGTTCATTTTCCCCTCTGTAATACTTTTTAATAAAGAGTTTTAGTGCCAATAGAGCTCAGACGTACTTAACAGGGCCAGTGCTTATCCAATATCAGTCTTAGAAAATTACTGTATAGACTAGAGACAATATGACAATTTTCAAAATACCTGAACTCTTTCTAGATGTTGTATTTGGAAATGAACTGCTGGGCTCTGTGTGACAATGCTCCTGTAAAACGCTGCTTTTGTGCTCTGTTTACAGCATCTGCAGAGTCCTGCTGCCTGCAAAGGCTTGTGCATGTGGGCCTGATTTTGAGGTCTTGGATTATTCCATTTTGAGTTAAACATATCCATAAGTTCTCCAGAATAAGAGCCTGTCTTTGTACAAGCTGGTTTCTTTGTCGACATATCCACATTCTTGAAAGTTCTCCTTGTAAGCTTATTGCTCAAACAAAGCATGCAAAAATAGCCAGTGGTCCCATCACAATTGTCTGGTAGTTTTTATGATTCAACTGTACCTTGCTTGCCATCTGCTGCTGTGGATTTCCTTCAGGTTTTGCCCAGCTACTGAGTCATGAAGGAAAGCAGAATGCAGAAATTAAGAGGTACTTGAGTTACAAGTAGAATGGCATCTTGACCTGCCTGGAAATTTTACAAAGATTGTCAGTTCTCTAAACTCAATCAGTTGTCTCTGCTGAGGTCCCCTAGACAGGCTGTGAACTATTGCTGTGTAAGGCTAAAGTGGAGATTATTTTTTTAATCTTGATGGTATGGAGCATTCTAGCTTGAGACCATCACATCCTTTCACAGAGATAACTGACCTGCTGGGGTAGATTTTTACAAGTGGTTACTGGTTTAAATAGATTTTTATCATCAATGATCAGATGATCATAACTTTGGCAAAGTTTAAAAAAACAAACACTATGATGAAACAACAAGGCAGGAACAAACTTCCAAAGGAAGTAACAATTACTCTGCCTCCTGAAATCATCAGATGCATTTTTGGCAGACACATTGCAGCCAGGTGTGGACTGCTGCCCTTGCCCATAGGAGTGGCTGAGATGTGATGGCCTTTGCTAGAAGGTCAAATTTCTCCTAATGCCTTATGCAGCCTTCAAGTTAACATTGTTCAAACAGATTGGCTGAGAGACACAGATGAATCCAAACATTGAGCTGCCTTCATCCCCAGAGCATATACTCATGCTGTGTCTTAGCAGTGTGATACCAGCTTTGAATCCCTGCTGAGGCTGCTTTATTTCCACCTGGAATCTGGAAAAAATGCATCTCCACTCTCTTCCAGAGAGCACCACACCCAACAACCATCTGCTGCACAACCATTCTGTAAGGGAGCACAGAGCCATAACTTTTTTCAAGAGCAATAAGATGATCTGCAGATTGACTGCACTTATCATATTGTGTGTCCCAGAACAGTCAGTCTGGTGGCAATGTGCTGTGCAGGTGCTATGGGATGCTCACAAAATCTACAGGATCCTTCCCCAAATTATGCACCTACTCTACAAGTGTGCAGTGCTTTTGTTGTTCATACATTATTGAACAGCTTGATGCTTCCTGAAAAGGCTAGATTGACAAGATCAAGTGCTGTAAAATTGATCTCGTTATGCGGTGGAAACGTTTGTTATTCATAGTCATCCAGCAGCTTGGAGAGAGAGGACAGGAGGAGGCAGCTGCCATGCAACAGCTCTGACTGGATTGCTGCAAGACTACAAATCCCATATGAAATGAAAAGATCCTCAAGTTTTGCCCAGAAGCAGGGAGAGAGAGCATACCTGAGCACCCAGCTCTGGAGTCTTACCCAGCTCCCTGACCGCCACAGTAAAGTGCTGTGATTAAATGAGCTGATTGACACATGTCACATGCCTTACATTTCATGACTCCATGAGTCATTCAGTAAAGCCATACTGAACATGTAGACACAGGCAAATAGATGTAACCTCTTCAGGCCAGAAATCCAGCCCACTGACATTATGTCAAATGAGTGACAGTTGTGCCTTCATTATCATAATTTTAGTTGCACTGTTCTAATGTCATTTGCACAGATTTATATTATGTTGTTATGGGAAGGAAGAGCAACAGATAAAGTTTGTGCTCTGAATTATGTTACACACACTCTGACACTATGAAATTACCTCCCATCCTTACTATTACACATCCTAATCTGCCAATGGGTGTTCAGATAATTGTGTGAGACAGGGAGATGTGATAGTTTGTAGAATTCTTCCTTGAGGGTGGAGGTACACATCTTTTCATTTGCAGGGTTTAAACCCTAACAGGATAAAGCTCTTGAAATTATGTTTATCATAAGAAACAATTATGGCATGCCCCAGGAAAGCTGAGCTCAGTGACCTAATAGGCCTTTTTAATTACTGATTTCTTTGACAGAAAACATTAAATCACTACCCAACCAAGAAACCTCTCTCTCTTCATGTTCTTCTGTGGTTTGCATGATAATTCCCTAAATATATTTCAACATGTTGTTTACTTCAATTCAGCCTTCTGAGACTATGCTGGCCAGTGCTGCAAGCCCATAAATAGGGATCATCTGGAAAAAAAATACTTTATGCTTCAAGTTAAAGTTGGAAGTGTTTCAGCCTGTACAATTTTTGTGAGTGATACAGAGGGGAAATGAATTAAATGAAAAAAACGTATCTGGAAATCAGGACAAAGGCAGCCTGGTCTAACTCCCTGCAAAAGGAGAGCCGCAAGAAATCTCTTGAAATGCATTCCTATTAATATTGATGGTAGTCCTACAAAACAGATTTAATGACAGCAGCAGGACTACCTGTGGGGGCAGAAAACACTCCCACCTCCAGGACTGGAAGTGGAGTTCGTGGGGCAGAGAGGGGTGCCTGGGGTCATACATGCAGAGCAGGGACAAGTGTGGGTCTCAGCACTGGCCTGCACAGCCGCAAGGAAAGGCACCAGTTCCAGCCCCGGTAAGGATGTGCATAGGTCCCTCTCCTAAACATGTGTTTAGGAGCATCAATGCTGCAGTGGTGACATTTCTGTGAGATGTAAGTGTCCTCTGGCCCTGTGGACCAGTGGCAAAATTTCCTCAAGATGACAGAAATGCTGCTGGCCTTTGGGTGGAAAGTGGGAGTTCCAGCCTTGGCTCCCAGCTACAATTCGTATCACTGAAGAGCATAGCCTAACCACAACTGTGTAGGTCAGGCTGGGTAAAACATCTCAAGCTTTCCTTTTGCAGCCAGGATACCATGAGGCCAAGAGTTCAAAAGCCAAGGAGACAGAAGAAGGCAAGCAGGAGGTGGCTGGCTGGGGAAGAGAACTAGAACCTGGGGGTTTGCTACCTGTTTCCTCCCACTGCTTTGACTCAGTTTTGTGCCTGGCCGATGCAAAGCAGACAAATATCTTCGTCTGACTGAAAAATGGTAATGTTTCTCAAGCAGCAGAACTTGTCTCTATGTATTTTGCAAATGAAACACTTGGTACAGAATGATGCTACATTGAGGATAGACCTGAGAAGTGAAATTAGCTTCCTGTATTCATTGGCAAAGTTATGGCTTTCATTATTTTCTAATACAAAATACAACCACGAAAAAGCAAATACAAAACTTAGCAGCTTTTGGGATATGGCTCATAGTTTAGCTCCATTTCTCATTGAAACGCATGAGATGCAAACATATTTATGTTGGAAGATCAGGTTAAATTATGGCAAAGTTTTATTCCTTGTTTTTAGACAAAGAAGAGCTGAAGTGCTGAAAGATATGCATCTGTTATGGACTTGGCTTATTTTTATTTTAAAAATATTTTTACCCTATTTCATTATTTTTCCAGCGGTTACACCCTGAAAAACCAGAGTGTCAGTTCAAGTGGGATTTTCTCGGAAGGTACCACACTTAGAAGGAATTAGGCGTGTGAGTGGAGGCAGTTAGCACATGGGATCTTCCCAAGCAAAATCAGCTAAGTGCTGATTGCTTGTTTGCATGGTGTGTTTTCTTCTTTCATTCATCTCTGTCCGGATGCTGGGGACATTCTTGGACAGGAGAGGTGTTGAGATTCAGCTTTAAATACAGACCCCTGCAGGGGAGTTGGCTGACTGAATCAGCAGCACAATTTGCCCGTGCAGAGCCTCACAACCTGCTAACCTTGGCGCTTCTGCCTCCCTCCCTCCTGCACAGCCAGGCAGCGCCTGCTGTGATACAGCAAAATACAGAGAAGAGGATGGGACCGGCCATCTGGCACTGCAGAGCAAGAGAAAAGGAGCAGCAGTTTCCCTGGACCAACATCAGCCAACTCCTTTCTGCTTCTGCCTCCTCTAGCCTGCTGGTTGTCTGCCACTGGATGGAAATTCATGACTCCTGCTTGTGGATTTTTCTTTGAAGGCTCTCTGACCTACTTCAGCCCAGTGTTGCAGTGTTGCTCTATTTGTAATGTCAGGAGAGGGGAAAGGGAGGGTCAGTCTGGAAGGAAAAAAAACAGGTCTAATCAGTGCACCTTGCTCTGCTGGTTAAGCCCTAGCAGTCACTGCTTCGGTGCTGGGTCTCCTGAGCTGGAAATGGCAGCACCCAACTCCTGTTTGGGCAAGTAAAAGAATAATAACATGGATCATTGCATCTTGCTCTGCTAGCTTCTAGATCTCTCTGGGATAACTGAACCTCAGGCACACAGACTGGACTATTTGCTATGGCCACTGAAGCATTTATATTGATGAAGATTCGTGAGAATACTGAAAAGTAGACGCAGAGACTGCTTTATAGGTGAAGTGATGTCTTTGTATAGCACAGGGTCTGAGATGGAAAACATAAAAGGATTATATTTCCACAGTAAGGTCACGTCTTAAGAATTTTATTTGTCCTTATTTCTATTAAAAGTTCGTTTTACAGGGAGAGATAACTTATTTTAGTCAGGTTGCATTGCTCATGAATTTAACCTTCCTCTAGCTGGACTCTAAATCACTGGAGATCATGGATTTTCTTGTAAACAGACTTCAGAATAGCTTCCTTTTTTGCATTATTTGGCTCCCTTGTTTCAGAAAGAGTATGGACCAAATTCTTCCCTGGCATAACTCCAGTCCTAGTATTCCTATTCTGAGAATGTTGGATCAAATTCCCACTCCTTGTTTTGTCAATGTATGTTCAGATCAACTCTGCTATAACCACTGGAGTCGTGTATCATTAGCATTAATCTACTGCTGAGCAGAATGCAGCCCCCTCTATAAATATAACTTTGGTGAAGGGAAGTAAGAAAAATAATGCTGAATGTGGCCTTAAATATATTACTTACTCTGTTGAAAGATCATTCACTCTTGGCTTATTTCAAGCATGACAGTCCACGAAAAAATGTATATCTGTGAGTGGCATAAGACTCAATAAGAGTCAATAAGGCCCAGTGTTATGTGGTATTAATAAATGTATATTTGTGCTGAAGCATGCTAAACCTCAAAGGCTGGGTATAAATATCAATGTCTATTGAATTTCAGGAAGAGATGGCTGGCAGTAACTACGCTCGATGTCATTCTGCATGTTTACACAGTGGCTATTCATAGGCACCTTCCTGCTGATAGGCAGAGAATTCTAGTCAGGTTATGAGAAGTGAATTTCTTCCCTTACATCAGTGACAAGATTGCTAGGTATCCTTTGAGTAAAGTAGCAGTGATGTGCTATCGAGCAAGTAATGTGTGAGCCAAAAGAGCTGGAGAAAGAGTGCCAAGCAGTCCACTATTGGATAAGGACAGCACTGGCTAAAGGCAAAGGGGGTCCTGGTGCCTGAAGAGAATTTCTGAAGCTGGTGGGAAAAGCATCTTCTGTGCAGCCTGGGGATCCTCTGAACATCCACAGAGACTTCTCTCTGTGACAAGAGGTGGCATTCATGCATTTAATCAGAAAGTGTGTCGTAAGCGGTGGTGACGAGTCACACTGCAACAGAAGGATGTGGTTTCCAAGTGGTGTCTGTAACATGATTAAGCTTGTAGAGCAGAAGAAAGTGGTTGGTAACTGTTTGTCAGTGCGGTGAACAACTTGCAACTGTGCCAGGTAATTTTCTTGGTTGTGTTCTGAGCTGCCACGTGCAGCTGTTGTTAAAGCATCACCAATTTGTTTGGCAATGGGTGGGAGAGAGGGTCACAAGTGAATAAGTCACATTTTTGGGTTTGCGTACCTGTAGCTAGCTGTCCCAAAGCAGAGAAGCTGACATTTAATATGAAAAAGACTGGAAAAAAGTATTGTCAGTTAAAAAAGAATTGAGGAATGTCCTGTCTGTTCCATGTCTTCCTTTTCTCCACTGGGATGATGGACATGAGAGATTATTCAGAAACAAGAAGGGATGCTGCTCAGCTGCTTTGGAGGCACCTGTCTGGGGTGGGCACCTGGGCACCATGGCAGCAGTGAAAATCCTAAAAAAACTGTCGTCTTCTCAAGCCACCTGCTACCTGAGGCCAAGCCTCCACTGCCTCTGTGCATGAGGCTCACTGTTAAAAAAGAGGCACAGGGGGCTGGGATGACTGACTGCTGCCTTCTGGGAGTACTACAGACATCTTGTGTCTTCTGTGTGAGAATTATTTTTTAGAGACACAATGTTCACCAGCATACAGCTTCATCATGAAAAGCAGACGGGATTTGAAATTCTGTGAAACTGGATTCTCTTTTCCCACACCTCAAATTGCTTTGCAGGTCTTTTAAGCTTTATGTTATTATGAAGAGCGGCACGAGGTACTGGTGAATCAGACCCCATCTGCCTCCAGATATTCCCTTCCAGAGCTTCCTGAAGTATCTGGAGATCCACTTATGTAAAATGCTTCATGAATGATGAAAATAAAAGTCCAGAAAGAGCAGTTATCTGTGGAGTTATCAAAGAGTAGTGTCTGTACTCTATAAGATGCAGAAAAAGTAAAAAAGGAAAATACTCAAACTGAAGACAAAGCTGATGCGGCTGCTGAACTCTTGATAATAGCATTAAAGGAAGAACCCAACATGTGCCTGAAGTTATCTGAGCTTGCCACTTTCCCACAGAATCTGTTGTATTACCATGCCTTTCTCTCCATCTTCTAAGAAGAGGTGCGTGCTGTTGGCTCCTCACACCACTGAGGGTTTTGGCAAATGTTTGGGGTTTGCTGAAGAGCTACTAAAAACTGCTGGCTGAAGTCAGATGTATGCTCATGGCATAAAGAAAACCAAAGGTAGAGTGCGCCTAGGAGAACATCCCGAGCAGCACCAGGAGATTTGCATAAAGGTCTTGCACAAATATGCATTGGAAGGAAGAAATCCTCAAATAGTTGTGTTCAATGCTCTCTTTGCAATTCTGTATATGAAGACCCATGGCAGACTCACAGCCTGGGGTGGCTAGCAACTTTCCTCTTTGATTAAGAAGCAAAAAGGTAGAAAACAGAAAGACCCTTCAGAGGTCAGGACAGGCACTCTGCCATCACAGGCAGCATTCAAATGACACTGTAATCAAAACTGTACTTCACAGCAAGTGAGGTCACAGCAGTGAATTTGAAAGAAACTGCAGGAAGAACTGGACATTTTAAGCAAACTTTGCTGTTTCTAGGTCTCCTGTGGCTTATCCAAATGTCTCCTACTCCAAAGGTTCCCCATGGCCAGAGGCTGCAGCGCTGTGAGGCAAGAGTCCTGCTGGTAATTGCAGAGGTCAGGCAAGTGCAAGGCTTTTGACTTTTGGCTGGTGAAAATGGGACTCTCATGCCGCAGATGAGAAACAGTGATACTGAAACTCCATCTGAGACAATCGCTACCAGGAAGATGAAACCAGCAGTTAAGGGTGTCGGTGTGAAATGAGGCAGCCAGTCAAAGAGGCGCGTTGGCTTCAGGCACCTATGAACAAAGAGCTGTTTCATGAAGACGATGCCCTGGGAACAGTGCTGGTGGGGGGAGGAGGGCAGAAATCAAAGAGTGGGCAAAAAATAAGGTGGCTGGATATCAGTGGACAGGGTGACTCCAAAGACTGCCAGCCCTCCCAGCTGAGATGAATGGTTCCTTTCTATTTACGTAGATCTGTATGCAGAAAAACATTATAACTATGATCTAAGCAGAGTCACAGACATTTTGGCGCCTGGGCTGGTTCCCTCCTCCTACTCCAACAGCAGGGCTTGACCCGAGTGGTGAAACGCAACCTGCCAGCCCTGCGCGTGTCACCCTGTGCCACACCGAGCCCTGGGAGCAGCATGGGCTGCCCTTCGCCCGCCATTTCACACTCTGGAGGGGCTGCCTGTGTTGGGGTGACCACATAGCCTGGGGAGAGGATGTGTGGGCAACACATCCCCCCTGCCCTACCAGTGTTGCAGGCCTTATCCTGTGTCTCGCACCTTTACAACGCATCTCTGCGTGCATTTCACTTTGAATCCAACAAAACCTCAGTTGCCATCCCAAGCTGAGCATGTGCTGAAGTGCTCTGGGAGCAGCCAGCTGAATCATAAGCCGATCCAGCAATTCCTATTCAAAGGCTGCTGCCTCTGCCCTTGTGGAAAATGCATTTATTGTTTTGGTTTTTTTCTTCTTTGTACTAAGGTTCAAGCAGTGCTTTATTTGCTACTGCATGTAATGGTTTGTACGCAGCACACCAGCCCAGCGAGGGCTGATGCCAGGCTGCAGCAATGCTGGGACTGAGCAGGTGCCCTCTGGGGAACACTCTGTGGCTGGGACTGTGGAGCTGCCCTGGGCACCCCCTCAGCATCAGATAAAATGGGGAACTCAGGAGCTACTGAGCTAGGATGGATTTGAGCACAAAGCTACCAAAGCAAGCCTTTTGACTTGCTTGCCTCTAGACTGAATTTATTGAATTACTTACCTCAAGATTAAATTTATCAAATTATTTTTCAGTTAATTTTTTTTTTCCCTCTACAGTCTCAAGGTGTAGTATGCAGGTGGATAAGATCTGAGGGAGGTTTCATCTCCCTTCACAAATCTGCCTGCAAGCTGGACTTTGCCACAGGTTCCAGGAGTGACCCTATAGGGCAAGTAATTTCACCTCTCACTTTAGGAGGGCCAGTTCTAGAAACCCACTTTTGTATTTTATCTGTGCAAATGAAAACAGTGGGAGGCATCTGGCTGTGGAGTGGACCCCTGCCCCATGGCTTCCCACCTCTCCCCAGTGCATTGCACTGTACTCAGCCCTCAGGGGTGGTGATTCCCTCTCCAGAACCTCTCCAAAAGGCCCATGTGTAAGGTGGCTTTTGGGTGCTGTCACCTTGCTGGTGTGGTGTATGTACACCATCCAAGGGCCCCCAGCGCTGACCCCAGCTGCTTGGAGGTCACTCCTTGTCACCCACCCTGAGCAATCTGCATCACCTGCTGGCAACCAGGGCTCTAGGAAGAGAATTAAATAAAGATGCACATTGTTGTTGGCAGAATAATGACTCATTATCCCATTTTAGCGGCAGGCTAGCAGGCCACCGCACTCCATAAGAAGCTAGCCATGGAATCAACAACAATAAAATAGAAAGTCTATGTTTCCTCCCTGCCAGCCCATTTTCTTATTCCCTGGAGAGCTGCCCTGTGCAGCACATAGGGAGCAGGCAGATTTTGGCTCAGCAGCGCTGTTTGGAGGAGGGGAGCAGTGCTGGGCCGCCAGCATCATGTGCAACAGAGTGCAGAGAAGCGTGGGGCTGGCCTGATAAAATGGGTAAAAAAGCCCCACTGACAACCCCACAGCCTTTGAATGGCAGCATCCTCCTTTGTAAGCAGAATATGCAGATATATTATATAACTCCTGGTCAGTTAACTGGTTTTCCATGATGTTAAAACATGGTTATTAGATGTTTGCTTGTCTAGTGCCTTTGCAACAGAACATTTTGACTCTACTGCTTTTACTGTTGTGGCTGTGTCGTTTGTGCCCTTTCTGTGTTACTGCCATTCTGCTAACACCAAATGTTAAAAATAACACCACCTCACCTCTGCATATATTCTCAAGTATGAATTTCTAGTGCATGCATTTTCAAGCTTGCCTGAAAATCTACTTTTCTTTTAAATGAAAAATTAATTCAGTGCAACATCCCAAGAAAGGAGACTTCATGACAGCCTCCAAGCATGCAGACCTTCAGTAAATCCCCAAGAAGTGGTAACATTGGCAGTGCCAAGAGGCACAAATCAGGCTGACAGCTCTGGTTTAGTATGCATTGTACAAACATAATGAAACTCGTCTGCCCAGCTCACAAGCTGTAGAGATAAATGCAAAAAGGTTGGAATGGAAAAGGAATCATGAGAAGATGAAGTGACTTGGCACAGGTCACAGCACAGGTCATGAGCACAGCTGAGAACTGAACTTTTGGATCTGTCTTTCTAAAGTAGTACACTCTAGAAACAACTTGATTTGTCTGTACTCTTACTTAGGTTGTACTGTGAGCTCTCTCCCACCAGCAGAAAAATCAATTGCCAGCAGAGATGCTTTTTAGTTAAGAGTATCACAGAGGATATTCCAGTGATACTGCAAAATCATTGTCTAAAAGGATAGTATCCAACAAGTGAGATGGAGACTCTGAACAACAGTACTTTTATAACAACCACTGTTATGAGAAGCCCTTCTTGTTCATGTTTCTGCCATGTTGTTGCAAATAAAGCAGATCCCTGATGTAAACCTTATTTTAAAAATCTACAATGGATAAGGTGTTCAAATGGCTGCTTTTATTGAATGTATGCAACAGTAGCTCTTTGCTACCAGCTACTCTGATTAGCATCCGGTCACTTCTGCTGTAGCTGTTGATACATAGAGGGTGGTGAGGGACACAAATGACTCACAAAGTACTTAGAGAGTGTTGCAGTTCCCCTGCTTGCTTGCTGCATTTGTCCATCACACAAGAATGAGGTAGGAAAAAAACCACAAAACCAACCAACCAAACAAAAAAAAACTTAGGCAACTTCAAAACTGAATTTATATTTAAAAAAGAAAAAAAAGATTCAGGCAGTGAGTCCCAAGCACTACTCTACACAAAGGAGGCTGAAGAGCTGAAATCCTCTATCCATTTAATAATGGATCTTCAGCCAATCCCCTGCACCTGGCCTGACTGCTCCAGCCCTGCAGGAGGTGATGAGGATTCAGGATGCTGCAGAAGCTGAAGGGGTGTCCCAGACAGCCAACCTGACTGCTGTCTCAAGACTGTCCTCCCATTTCCAGCTTTGAGTTCTAGTTCCTATCCTTTCTGAGATCCTAGAACAGCCCTTTGTCAACCACAGTAGGTATTTATAAAGAAAAATTATATTAGGAAAGAGCTTGATATCTTTTAAATTGCATCTGATGAAATCTGCCCGCAGTGGCCACATGGGTGAGAGAGTCCCCTTGGCTCCCTTGGAGCCTTTTGCCTCTCAGTGCTGGGCTCATACATCACAGCCACTCCATTTTCCCTAGCTTTGGGCCCTCATCTTCACATGGAGAAGCCTCTGTCCTCTTAGCATTCATGAACCCTTTCTCTGGTTCGTCCCACATTCACCACAAGTCTGTGCTTTTGCCACTGCAACAGGCAGTGACTAACTCATGGGCCTAGACCAGAGCTGGAAGGCTCAGAATTTTGTTTCTTACATGTGAGAAGTATCCAGCATTCTTCTGAAGTCAGTAAAAAACTTTCAGGTAACCTTACTTTGCCTTGGTTCAGACCTCAGATTTGAAATTAATTTTTGAGCCAGACCCCTTAGCATTCAGTGAAGGATGTACTTTGTACAAGCTGATCATCCTCACCTCAAACACATATGCAGACGTGGGAGGAGAGAGAGGCAGAAAAAATAATAAAGCGAATATAACAGAAGTAAATAAATATAAAAATTAAAAAAATAAGAGTTCCATCTTAATTTCAAACATTATTAGAAATGACATAACACGAAGAGGTGAAACTGTTTCCCTCACGGGCAGCCTACAGACAACTCAAAGATGACCATACTCTTAAAACTGTTTGTGTTCTAATAATGCCAAAGAAGCTCAAATGAATATGGAGCCCCATTTTCCTATGTGCAAGTTTTTTCCTGCACTTCCTCCTTGCATCGTGTTTCCAGGGTGGTGAGCAGTAAAACAAGGTGTCTGTGTTGCTTGGTGGATGTTCCTGTGTTCCCTTGGTGCCAGGATGGGCATGTGGCTGCACCCATGATGACCTGAGCCAGCAGGAGACAAATATCTCTCCTAGCCTTCTTCATTGCTGCATCTCAGCTAATTTGAGTGAAATTATCATGTATTATTGCACTTAATCCCCTAGTTGCTCCAACCTGCAAAAATTCCTGTGAAGCTTGAGGCATGGCTGAGACTTAGCTTTCCAAAGTGACAGGTACCAGCAAGTTTCATTGCTGCTTGGTGGATTTGGGAATGCACAATGATTGGGAAATTATGGGTGCGTATGCTCCATATAGGTAGAAGATAGGATTCATGGCATCCAATTTTGCTAGTCTGCAAGCCAAGTGACGCATTTTGGTGGCCCATCTCCTCCAGTCACTTGCAGAAGCAGGAGATGGTTTATCTCTTCTTTCAGATGCTCAGGACCACGTGAGTCACCGTTTCTCTCCGTGGATTTGGAGGGCTCATGGCAGGTTACTCTTCCTGCAGCATCATCACTGTCCCCAGTCACAGAGGGACGTTAGGTGACTCTCAGAACAGCTGCTTAAATTTGGGCCAGACCACACCAGGGGAGAGAGTAACGAAACAGAGCTGTGCTGGCCAGACCTAGGAAGCTGGGCTGGTTTTCTGCTGATGTGAAAACAGAATCTGCCCTATTGTTCCTATCCAGGGCTGTGAGCAAGGGCACACGCTGTGCTCTGCCTTTGCTGAGCAGGTTCAAGGTCTCCATTTTCTGCTCACCTTACAGGAGTTCTAAAGATAAACATCTGCACTTTTCTAGGCTGAGAGTGCTAAAAGCAAATGCCATCCCTGCTCAGCTTTTCAGATGGTTGACAAAGCACTATAAAGGTCCAAGTTTTATTTGGAAATGAAAAGATCTTTGTACCAAAGGGAATATAGCTTGAGCACTGCTGAGACCGACAATCACTAAAAGCAAGCACATCTGCTGATGCAACCTAATTGCTGTTTTGATTGCCCAGCCATGACGGGGCATAAAAATATTGTCTGTCTACAAAAAAAGAATGAAACCTCACTTGACCGTTTTGTGCCCAAATACCTTGGCACCCAGCCCTGCCGAGCTAGAGTTGGGCAATCTGAATTCAAAAATTCCCCAGTGGAACCAGCTCCTAACAATACAAAGCTGTGCCTGTCTGACTGGATGGGCTATTTTCATGACTCTGAATAAAAATCATGTCTAGAGCGCTGTACGTTTCTGTGGGGGCTGTGCAAGCAGGCGGACACACTGGCCTGTGCCCAGGAGCTTTCAGAGTTAAGTAGGTAGAGAACGAGCCACTGTTGAAAGCCAGTCTCTTGAGGCTTATGGGCTTTCTGCTTGCCCGTGGACAAGGATCCTTACAAAACACCATCAGGAACATTTCTGAAGCAACATTGCAGTGCTGGAGCTTATCTTCAATTAGGAGAGACCACATCTGCTTACTGAAAGAAGTTCTTGACTCTTGTGGGAAACAGGAGAGTGGCTCCTCAAATTCAGGTATAAATCATAAAGATGTCTCACTTTCACTTGATTTTGATGAAAACCAGGTGCTGTACCTAACCCTGTTTGTCCAACAGCACAACTTTTTAACAAGTTCCACCAGCATGTCTGACACTAACTTTCCTCCTCCCTGCCCCAAGAAATGTGGACATTGCTCAGCCCCAGGCTCCGTGCTAGGGGCTGTATGTACCAGCTGGCTAGACTGGGATGGAGTGGCCACAGCCAGCACAGCCCTGCAGGATACTGCTCCAGTGCAAGTTTTCTGGGCCAAATCCAGCCTCCTACAGTCCAGCCCTTCTAGACTTAGCTGGTTCTAGGAAGTGAATAGAAGGGAGTTGTGGTAGGAGTAAGCCACAGAATCATAGAAACATAGAATTCTTTGCACTGCCAAGTCCACTACTACCCATGTCCCCAGTGCCACACCTACACATCATTGAAATACCCCCACTTCACTGGGCAGCCTGACCTGGTGCTTGACAACCTTTTCGGTCAAGAAATTCTTCCTAATATCCAAACTAAACCTCCCTTGGTGCATGTTAAGGCTAGTTCCCCTTGTCCTATTGCTTGTTCCTTGAGAAAAGAGACTGGCCCCTACCTCACTACAACCTCCTTTCATAGATCAATAAGGACTCCCCTCAGCCATGCTTTCTCCAGGTTAAACAACCCCAGCTCCCTCAGCCACTCCTCATCAGAGTTGTGCTCTATAAACTTCAACAGCTTCATTGCTCTTGCAGAGAAAAAGATTGATCTTTCCCTCCCATTAAAAGGGGTATTGATTGATCTGCCCATTTAATAGGCTTCATGTGCTAAATCCCAACTTGCAGCCTGTCTCTGTCCCTTCAGCCAGCTCCTCATACCACTGCTTTTGTGTTTTTATTCCCCCGTGGTGGAGCTATTCAAGTTTTTCTTTAAAGAGTGAACCAAGTGATTTCAATCAACTGCCAGCCCAGCCCTGTACCAGTGAGGGGCTCCTGGCCGCTCCCTGGCTTGGCATTGATATGAAATCCCCAAAATCCTCTTCCCTCAATACAAAAATGTCAGACTGGCTTAAGATTTTTTAATGTGGGGGGTTTTGTTTGTTTGTTTTTTGAGGTGTTTTCTTTTTTCTTCTTTTCCCCTCTAATTCCTCTTGGGAACCCCGTGTGTTTCACACATTTGGTTAGAGAGAAGCTCTGCAGCAGAGTCAAGCTCTTGCAGGGCTCTGACTACAGCATTCATCAAACAATCTGGGGCATTGCAGTCACCTGATCACAGGTGAGAAAAGAATGGAATAGATGGGCTGCCCCTTTTCACAGCCTCCTAGGCAGACCCTAACTGCAAATCTGGCTGTCTCTGCTGTATTCAAACCACTAAGGAAAATCAGGGAGTCTAAAATCAGTTCTGAATTGCATGTTTTCTCTGAATTATGAGAACGTGTAATAGAGTTGTCAAAAGAGCTGGCATGGCTTTCACCACATCTCTATGTTGCCATAATCACCCTCACCTTGCATCCACTGGGTTCCCTTTGGATTATCTTTGGCAGTGCACCAGTGGGTCCCATGTAGAAGCTGCACTGTGTTCTCCAGACCAGAGGATACAGCACCTTGACTTTGGCCACTGTAGACCTGATAAGAAGAAAAGAATGTTGCATCTTGCTGAACAGCCTTTCCTTTTGGTCACAGGGAACAAGGGAGATTATCAGGATTAATATCTTGTGATGTTCCACAGTCAAGAGCTCTTTGGGAGGATATGTGGGGAGTGGGACCATTTGGGGAGATCTCCCAGGGAGAAAGAATGAAGCTGCTGAGAAGAGGTTGTGTCTGCTCCCTGCAGCATTTGCAGGCAGTACAGCAACACCTCGCTGTTGATAGAGTCAGAGGAGGTAACCAGTAATTTGAACAGATGGATCTACATTTTATTCCATGTTAAGCTTCACAGATGAGACCAAACCAAAAAGTTTACTCCAAAATAAATAAACATTTGCAATGGTGAAAATCCAAAAGTCATTTGAGAAAACTTTTAGGCAGTGTTTTGTGTGTCAACCATTTACAAGTATTCCCAAGTCTCTCAGAGAGAAGGCTCAGGGCAGATGGCTGTCTTAGCATGGCAGCCCTGAGATCAGTCACCTTTGCCAGGGTCTTTCTATGCAGCAGAGGGAAGCTCCAGGAACTTGGTGTACCCATGATCCTTGTGCCTGGGATTCAGCAGGGCAGCCTGCCAGGGGTGCTGTGCGTGAGCTGACAAGAAACAGGGAGGGTTTGGAAACCCACCTGGCAAGGGAGATTGTATTGGAAAATTGCCTGGTTTCTGTCAAAGTATTGTCAAAATCATCCCATTCTCAAAGTATGTTTTCTTTGTGTCAGGTCATCATTTTCAGGATAAAAAACCCAAACCAACCCACCCAACCCAAGGAAAACAACAAAAAAAGTTGGAAAGTTTTCAACCAGCAGTCAGCCCAATGGCTGTATGTTGTTAGTGTTCACAAGTCTCCAAAAGGAGGTTTCTAAGCCAGCTCTGCATTTTACACAGGGCCAGAGTGAGACTGAGGAGGGTGAAGGAGAGCAAAGGCACTTGGCTCCTCTGAGACCTGCTTCTCCACAATCTGATCCCAAAAAGAAAGTGCTCTAGCTGAGTGTGACCAGGATTACAAATACGCAGTAATGACTTCATGAGCAAAAATTACTTTATTGACTCCTTCAAAGCAAAATCAGCCTGTCTTGCTCAAAAGCAGTGCTGACAATTTCAAGGACCTGTTCTCCACCAGCTTTCATCTACCACAGATGATACAGATGCAAGATATTTTCTTATTTTTTCCAACATCTACACTACCTAAGGAGTACCTGTTGTCCACACTTTACAGGAGAAGATGAGTACTGTGTTACCTTGTGAGTTTGTTCCACCACCAAATCAGTCGTATCCACAAAAAAAGCATTCCCTTCCTCATTATAAGAACCTGGCTCTGCTGTGAGAGCAAGACCATCCAAATTACTGGTCTATCTAAGACCAGAAGAAACATCTGTCAGGATTCTGAATATTGAAAAGGACAAAACCATAATGTGAATGAAAAATAGGTTGTTTCTGGGAGGGTTGTGCCTCCCCTCTGAAATGCTGAGGTAGTGGTTGATGCACAATGTAAGATCTAATTTACTACACTCCACTCCCCACCTGAAAATGAGATCTAAACATTCAGGTGCTGGTAATCACTGATGCATAGCTGCTTTGATGAACAGAAAATCCACACTGCCTTTTAAGAAGGGCACACTGCCTTTTAAGAACTGCCTTTCCAGATCTGTTATCTCCAGGCAGGTGGACACTGCCCCAAGTGACTCTGTTCAGCGTCACTGCACCAAAGAATTCATTTAAGTTGTGAAGTGACATGATCTTAGATGATGGTACATCTGGGGAAACAACACACTAAATCCAGTGCCCTTTCATGCTGAAGTAGACTTTTTCATCTCTGAAGACAATCTCCCTTCAGTGACCAGCATAGCCTCATCTTCTTCCTAATGGTCTTAAATCCTGGTCTACTGCTAAATGACAGGCATATTCAATACCATTCTTGTGCATAGGTAGCACACTGCTTTTATTTTTTTGGATTTCAGTTTGCTGATTTTTCCCCCAAGAGAATGTTTCTTGCAGTTAACAAGAATTTTTTGGGTTGCATTTATCACATTCCATTTAAAAGTCCACAGTAATAGTCTATATCTGAGCTGATTTCTCTGAGAATCTTTTGATGGTTGTTGGAAGAAGCAGGCACCTCCAGAGTGCAATGTACCTGTTTTACTTTAAAATTCTTATTTAGGATTGAAACAATTCAAAGTGATCTCTAAGTCTCCAGGTGAATTCCACCCTTGTATCGCAAGGATTTAAGATCCTGAGAGGATGAACTGTAAAGAACCAAAATTAAACTCTTTGTGCAGGATTCATTGTCCATGTGGTTTCCCTTGTTTCAAGGTGCCAGTGGGCCTGACGACACAAGACTCTGTGGCTGATGTCCATCTTGGGTCCCCCAATTGCACCAGTGACAGCAGCCTCTGATGGGAGGCAGCTGACAAGCAAAGAAGTTGGTAGCAAGAGTGACCTTGTATCACCATACCAGAAAAGAACACATATTTTCTGCTCAGCTCCTGCTCCTTGTCTCACACTGAAGGGCTGTCCAGGCATTATACTACTGCTCCTCTTATGCCCTTCTTAAATCCCTTTTTGTCACTGTGGCCAAACAGAGGCAAATGTGAATGCAGTCGCTCCTTAGGCTGGTCTCTGGCTAACCCCTAAGTCCTGCTGCCAGAGCTCCAGAAGTGGGGAGGAAGTCATCAGAATTGGTTTGTCTCACACTGCCAGGGACTTCACCCATTTGCAATACAAGCCCTTCACCTTTCCTCCCCCCAGGATAAGACCATTTCTTTAAAGAGAGGACTCCTTATGCAACTAGAAGGCTCCCTAGAGTATATGAGTACCAGTTACCCCATTTCTGATGCTGGTCTTTCTCTCATAGAAGCCAAACTATATGGATTGCATTAGGGATTCAGCACTTAATGAAGTCTTATTCTTCCCTCTTGCTCACACAGCAGAACCATCACACTCCTTCCCACCCCTGAGTCTCTCAATATAACCAATATGTAATGACTGGAAGAAAGAAAATTTTATAGCCAGGGAGGTATGAAGGTGAATCCTCATCCTAGATCTGAGTTCCCACTGTCTGAGAAACTCCTCTACCCACTAGAGTGGTGGTAGACAGGGAGCAAACAGCAAGACAAGGTTTTGAGCTGTGTGGTACTTCCCCACAGTCTGGGAAGAGACCCTCGTGTGGGCCATGTCCCTTTACTAGTAATCCTCTTTGTTACCAGCAAGGTGGGTCTGCTGTGTAAGGTGAAATGAATTCAAAAATCCAAACTGGTATTGATGCAAATGAAAAGCAGAGTTTTTTGTTTTTTTTTAAACAGCTGTCACCTATTTGAATTCTTGCAAAAGTCTTACTCAGTGTCAGAGCTGACTCACTCCTACAGTGCATGGCCAACCTAGCATCTTGTGGGGATGTGTTTGGGGAGGTGAGTGGGAGTAAAGGGGAGGGAGGGGGCTAATCATGCTCATAATTTCTCATCTTCCAAAATAATCTGTTTTCTAAATGCACTGCTAAATCTTTGTGCTAGCAATCCACCATCTGCTCTTTCTTTCAAAACACCCACTATGTAGTCTGCTGTCTTGTTATACTGCCAAAACTCTATATACTGTGGGTAGAATAGTCTACTTTCAGATGCTTTTCTTGGGTGACAGAGGAAAAAACCTTTGGAATTAGCACCAAATATAAGTTAGTGCATGGCCATGCAGCTTGCTCTTATCCTGCAATCTGTGATGTAATCTCAGCAGCAAACAAGCAACTAAATTTTATCCATCTAATTCCAGGCAGGGGCTCTGGTATCACCCTCCAGCATAGACTGGAGCTGGAATGTTTTGGGTAATCTCTGGAATGCCTCAATAGAATTATAAATCCATAAATCAAAGCAGTCATTATGTATTTGAATAATATGTGGATCAAAGTCTCAGATTGAGGGCCCCTTTGTTCCCATGCTCTTTTTATATCTTACTCAGTGAGCATCTATTCAATGAGAAACAATTACAGTGAATTTAGAGCAAAAACATACAGTGCTAATGGAGCTCTGAAGACCTCCTCTGGCAAAGCATTTAAGCATATGCTTAATTTTAAGCACATGAGTGGTAAGAGTGGAATTGAACACAAAACAGTGGTATTTAGTTCAGCAATATGTTGAATTGGTATCTAAATTTAAATTATCAATCTCTCCAAACTGAGCCTTTTTCAAAGTAGTCCATCTTTACTCTCCCACCCAAACACTTTGCTTGCAGAATTTCATACCACAGGTCTGTGCAAATGCTGCATAAATCCTGCTTGTCCTACTCTAAGGGGAGTCTGTCCTCAGTCAGAGCAATTAAAGAAAGAGGAGCAAGACAAGGGCCATGTCTCATTAAACAATGCAATTATCCTGGGATATATGAGTGCTGGTTTTTTGCCAAAGGGAAGCTGAGACAAAGCAACCAAGTGAGTTGTGATGTGCGTGGACTCAGTTCCATGACAGACACGGGACTAGACCATTGTATCACAAAATGCTGCCACCAGAAACATCAGCCAAAAACCTCCTGCCTCCAGCCTGGGATAATCCCAGCTAGTCCAGGGCTCCTTTCTCATCTGAAACAATATTCTTGTGATGAAAGGAAGTGCAACACTGTGCTGGTAAGCCTCTGAAAAGCAGTACAAACAAATACAGGTATGATTGTACCTCCAATAAAGGAAAGAGTAGCACTGATGGATCTTGGAAAGTGTCTTCACATGGCTGTGCTAATGCTTGCTGGGCAGAAGTGAGGCCAGTGGGACAAGGGCTTTGGTGCACTTTGTTTACACATGGGGAAGTAGAAAACCCTCTGGCTTTAAACCACATGTAGCAAACAAAACAAATCTGACATCTTTGCTCTGCTCTGCTCCAGAGAGGCTCCACCGGATGTACTCTGATGTTGAGAGGAAGCGAGGCCTTGAGGCGGCTTGCACAAATGTTTGGGAAAGATGGGGATCATCCTCCAGCATAGCTCCTGCCCCAGTGCCTGAGCTAGTGCCTGAAGAGACTTCCAGCTGTTCAGGGCCACTTCCCTGCTTCAGCCCAGCTCATGTGGGTGGTCAGGCTCAGTCCCTTACTAGAAAACTTCCCCTGCTGTGACTTACCCTGTCACATTGGCAAAGGTAGGAGTTGTGAAATGTGTCAAGGCAATTTGGAGCACCAAGGTGGTCTGTGCACAAGGTGAAAACAAAACATTATTTTAAAAGATAGATGTTGCTAAAGACTTGATAAGATCACAAGATTGCATGAAGAGCAGTGAGAGGAGCTCACATCACTGAAAAAATGAGCCAGATTTTTACCCTACAACCTGCTGTGTGGACTGGGCAGGGCTGTCTGGAGTACAAACCTTTCCAAAGGGAGCGAAGGAGAAATGGATAATATTTTTCTCCAGAGTGCAGGAGAGTTTCTCTTTTGCTTCAGCACACATCAACTCACTTGCTTAACTTTAAGCATATTCTTAACCCTTAAGGCCTTCCACGTTGCGAAATTCTACATCTTCTTGCTCTATAAAAAAAAAAAAAAAAAAAAAAAAAGCAGCTTATGTATGAGC
>VZUI01024185.1:0-10418 GCA_013401135.1 Cettia cetti | reverse complement strand
ACTGTTATTCCTATTCCCACATCTTTGCCTGAGAGCCCCTTAATTTCAAAATTATAATAATTCAGAGGGAGGGGGTTAAATTCTCCATTCCAAGGGAGGCTCCTGCCTTCCTCAGCACACACCTGTCCCTCCAAACCAGGACAGCAGGAAAGGACCCAGCAGGATCTTTAATTCTGACTCCTGGCCCTGCACAGACCAGAACAATCCCACCCTGGGCACGGATTTCCACCTTGCAGGAGCTCAACAACAACCAGGCCAAGGCCATTCCCTGCCTGCTTCCCTGCCCTGCTCAGGAATGTTCTGTCCCTGCTCCATGAGTGGCTCACACAAATCCCAGCACCAGGGGCCTGGTGAAATGGGTCACACCCTCCCTGCCAGCATCAGAAGGAGCTTTTCAAGGTCTTCCTGCACTTTTGGAATGGAGGGTGGCCCACCCCAGCTTTCATTTCTAGGCTTTGTTTCCATAAATATTGCCTGTGCCCCATTTCTGCCCTCGCACGTGTACAGAAATCTAGAATTTTGTGGTGACCCTGCTCTAAAGAAGCTTTGGTGAAGGGGAAGAGTGTGTCCCTCCTGAATTCCTCATTCCCAGATGTCCTGGATGAGGTTATATTCCAGAGGACCAACTTTTCTGGTAAATTTTGTACAAAGTGAGTGCCAGAATGGGAATCGGGCTGGAGGTACTGTTTATAAGAAAAAAAGAGTTTAAACTGGGTAAATCCTGATTCTGATGTGTGCTTTGAGGCCATTACAGAGTTTATTGCTTCCAAAGGGATTCTCTACAGGAGAAAGAAGATTATAAAACTCAAATTTATAGGCCAAAGGTCATCTGGTTAATGGCACAAGTGGAAAAAGTTGTGGAAAAGACACAGAAATCTTCCAGCCTGGTGACTCTGAAAGGAAAGGGGAGATTCTGCAGAGCTCAGAGCCCCTCCCAGGGCTCCAGGAGAGCTGGAGAGGGACTGGGGACAAGGGATGGAGGGACATAGGGAATGGCTTCCACTGGAAAAATGAGATTTAAATGGGATATTGGTATGGAATTCCTGGCTGTGAGGGTGGGGAGGGGCTGGGCTGGAATTCCCAGAGGAGCTGTGGCTGCCCCTGGATCCCTGGCAGTGCCCAAGGCCAGGCTGGAGCAGCTGGGACAGTGGGAGGTGTCCCTGGCATGGATTGTGTCACACTGGGTGGGCTTTGGGGACCTTCCAGCCCAAACCATTCCAGGCCAGAGAACGGATCCAGAGCCCAGGACATGGTGACACAAAGCCAGGCTCTGCTGATGCCCCTGGAGCAGGGACATTCCAAGGAGTGAAGCAGCCTCTGGAGCAGGGGCTCAGCCTCAGCAGAGCCCCTGTGCTCCACCCTCCAATAAATACAAATAACTGGCCTGGAAAGCGAAAACAGGAGGAAAACGATGATCAGGCCTTTTATGAATTAAGTGATTTTTTTGCTCAAAAATTTAAGATCGCCTCGTAAAACATGAAGGGGGAAATATCACTTCAAAGTGCCTTTGGAAAAGATAAAAATGGACAGCACCAGAGCAGCAGCCTTTGTAAGGATCCTTCCTGTGGAGAAACCTGACAAGTTCAAGGACCTTCCCTGAAGAAATCAGCTGGGGCTCAGAGGAGGGGAAAAAACACCTGACAATAAAAGAGGGGAGGAAGAACAATAGAAAAGCTTCGGATAAAGCTTCAGATGGATGAAGGGATGGAAATACATTAAATAAAAAAGATGAGAATTGCCTATTGGCAGGGAGACAGGTGGCACGGAGAGCTCTGATGTTCCTGCTGCTGTCTGCTTCCAAGCTGAGGATGAAACAGTCCCAAGCAAAGGCTTTCCAAAGGAAACAAAGCAATCCTCACAGCCACATAATCAGCAAGCAGCACGGGGAGAGGGGACAGAAATGCCCACCTGGAAGAAGGGAAATATTGCAGAGCTGGGAAACAAAGGCAGAGCTGAAGCCCAGGGACACCTCGCCATGAGCAGGGCTCCCAGGGGGACCCCAGTGCAGCAACAGTGATCCAGGGAAGGAAAACAGAGAGAAAAAAAGGATTTTTAATTTTTTTTTTTTTCTATTCCTCTTTTTGAAAGGTTTGTAAAGACTGGGATTCTCAGGGGAAGTGGTGGATGTTATCTGGGAGCAGCACAGCCTTCCTGACACAGCCCCTGGAGCTCCTCTGGAATTCCACCACTCACAGCTGGGAATTTGGGGATGATTCCTTCACCTGCATTGAAGGAAACAGCCCCGAGGGTTTGTTCCACCCGGGACAGGAATGATTATTTGGGGGTAATTCCTTCACCTGCATCGTTTCTGCTGCTGAAGGAAGCAGCCCCGAGGGTTTGTTCCACCCGGGACAGGAATGATGGCTCTGCAGCGGCTCCAGCTCCTCCCATTCCCAGTTCTTCCCCCATGGAAACCCAGGCTCCTCCACTCCCCTCCAGACTGATGAACTCTGCCACGGTTTTGTGCAAAAAACAAAAGATATCCACGGGTTTCAGTGTGGTTTGCACCAGCCTGAGGCCCTGACAGCCCAAGCTGCCACTCCAGCATCCAGGAAATCTCCTTGGTTTGAAGATGCTCCAAAGAGTAACTTTACACCTCCTGGTAAGGCCAGCCTGTGTTCATGCACAGGCATCCCCTTGTGAGTGCTCTGACCTCCAGGTAACCCCAAACACACCTCTGCTGTGTTTGAAAGCCTGGAATGACCCAGAACAGCCCAAATGAGACCTCTCTGAACTTCCAGCTTCCACCTGGGGCTGGCCCAGAGCTCCCAACCATCCCCACTTTCAGTCTCAGCATCCCCTGTTTGCTTCATCCTGATGCCCCTGGAGGAGGGAAGAGTTCCTGTCGAGTTCTCCCTCCTTTTCTGAGGGCTTCATTTGCTTTCTGACTGCAGCTGGCGCCAGGCAGTTTGTAAACAGCTCTCCAGAATTAATAAAAAATTAATACACGCTGTAAGAAATGATCAGAAATCACATGTGACCTCTTATTTATGTGCTTATCCTGCTTTAAAATTCATCAATGTTTAACCAGTGCTTCTTAAACCACTTACAAAATGTACACACAGCCACTAATTAATTGCTGCTGTTACATTTGAATTGAGGCCAGCCCCTACCTTGTCTTACCCGGCCACCAGGTCAGGATGAAAAATAACAGCCAGAGGTGGATTGTAAAAACCATAAAATTAAAAATAAAGGGTAGAGGAAAGGTTATGGGGTTTGTATGGTTTTTGGTTTTTTTTTGTTATTTGTTTTATCTCCTTTAACCTGAATTCAGCTGTACGCTGCTAATTTGGGTTAATACCTGATAATTATTTAAAACAGTGAACACAGAATAATTAAATCACTCAAAAGCTTTGCCTTTATTTGAATATTAAAGATTAAACCTGTCCTGACACCCACCCCACCTCCTCGGTGATGGAGAGATTTAACACTTGCTGGGAATGAAGAAAAATCCATTCTATTTTTTAAATTTTTTTACCTGACACATTTTCAAAGGGAATAATATATTTCTTTCCCTTTTTAGATCTTGGTTTTTCTCCTTAGTGCTGAGTTAACCTGCTGTTCTAGCTCAAACTAAAAGACAGGCTTCAGGTGAGGATTTATTTTATAGTAAAGTTCTGTCTCTGAAGGATCCATCCCCAGGAGAAGGAATTTTATCCACTGCTGCAGGAGGGAGGCAGAGAGAACTCAGCACATGCAGCTCCCTCTTCAGCAGCCCTGGCTAAAACTGCCATGGATTTATTTAAAATTAAAAAAGCATTTCCTAGTCAGAAATCATCCACAGGAAACATTCAGCCATGGGAGCACTCCAGAAACGAGGCTGGTTGGGTTTTCCTGGTTTTCCAAACCTTCCAGTTTGCAGGTTTGAGTTTTAGGGAGGGTGTCCCAAGCCCAGGAGGTTTCTGGGAAAAGAGATGTTCTAAAAACCAATGTTCACCACACCTGCCCTTTTGTTGGCCTGCAGAGACAATAAATCCCCTCAATCTTCTGACTCAACTTCACCTTCGGCGCTTTCTCATCCCAGATTAAAGGGGAAAATAAAACTGGAGCAATTCCTGGACTCCTCAAGGATGTTTAGAACTCCCTGTAAACAGGAATTTGTTAATTCTGCAGGACAGGACAGGCTCGGGGTCTTTGACAAACACCTTCATTCTGTCCTCACTCAACTGCCAAAATCCTGAATTTACAGAAGCTCTTGAATTTCCTCATTCCAGAATAACCCAGATCCTTCCAGAGCCTGTTTTTTTATGGATATGGAGTTAAATAATCATCATTACATCCCCACTGGAGCAGGAGACTAAAAGCAAAACTACAAAATCCCATGTGGGTGAGGCCAAAACCTCCCCATGTTTGGAGCCTGGCTGGTGAAAAAGTCTTTTCTTCAGGCTGTGTTTTGGACAGTTGATATTTAATAATTTGTTAAACTGCTCTGAATAAGAAAGGAAAGCACTTCCAGAACTCCCAGCAATCTGAGGATGTGGTAATGTGATACTGAGCTTGGCTTGCAGTGATTTCTGCGTGCTCAGGGATTTTGGTGACTTCCAATTTAATGGGAACGTAGATTGCACCACTTTAAATTGTATTTAAATGGTATTTGGCCTGAAATGGGATTTCACAGCATGGAAAAACATCCATACTTTTAATGCCCCTCAAGATTGTGGTCAGTGTTCCACGGAGAGAAATGTGGAGGCTCCAGAGGCTCACAAAGGATCCTTCTTTTGGTCTAAGAGAGCTGGAAGAGCAAGTCCATGAAGGGAAAACCTGGGAATTGCTCCCACATGGAGCAAGGCAGGACCGAGTCATGGACTGAGTCAAAACAGGATGAAAGGAGCAGGAGAAGTAGAGCCAAGCTGGGAATTTATCAGCAGGGATATCAATTTTCCTGGAATGATTCTGTGAAAATGGGATTTTGTTGAGGGGCAGGAGCGGGGCTGGTCCCAGGTGGGTTTGAGGCCGCAGGGCTGGGGAACACTCACAGCTCTCCTGAGCCACGAGTTAAACCCCAGCTCCCTCCTCCTCCTACATGAGCTTAATGCCATGCTGGAGAAAGGAATGATTTTAGCAGCTGGACAAGAAATTTCGTGCTGTGGAGGTTATTAACCTTTGGAGCAAATTATCAGGGAAGTGGAGTTTGCTCTGCGAGTCCTCAAGTGACTCTCTGGAGGCACCTTTTAGTGCAGAGGAATTACTGGCGCTGGAAACAGAGAAATTTGTCAGGTTGGGTGGCCCTTGACAGACAAGGTGGAAAAGCAGGTGTCTCTGTCCCATTTTTTATGTAGAATCAGAAAATCCTGGAACAGTTTGGGTTGGGAAGGACTTTAAAGCCCACCCAGTGCCACTACAGTGACACCTTCACTGCACCGATGTGTTTATGAGACTCAGGGCAAAATATCAGGGAAATATGAGATTTTTCACTCATCACCTCCATGGAAAACTCGTTGAGGCAGTATTAGTTTCAGTCCCCCACCTTTTTACAGAAAAACAACTCTGTCCAGACCTCACTCTCGAAAATTAATAGAATAAATTTGGGGGCTAATCATAAATAGAGTGAGGTTAATCAATTCCTCACATTGTCGGGGAATTTCTACACACTGGGACCCTTAATAAATTCAACAAAGCAACAGCACCAAAGGAAATACCCATAGATCTTGTTTTCAAATAAAAATTTCTCATAATTCAAAATCGCCTTTCCTGATTTGTACAATTTGTGTTCCCGCTGCAGAAAAACCACGCTCGGCCTTCATTTGCCTTCACAAGTGACATTGATGTGGCTTTTAAAGCCAGCAGCCTAATGTGTGATTTAGAGGCTCCAAGAAAGAAAATTATAACTCTGGGGAAAGAAATGGCTGCGAAATTTCCATTAAAATCGTTGGATTTCACTCCGGGGACCAGGCAGCACCTGAGTGGCTGTAAGTCAGCCTCTGTTGCATTTGAATATAGGCTAGAGTTTTAAAAGCACTAAGCAGCCTGGTGCTAATGCCTCCCCAAGACAAAGCAGAGCTCTTCAGACTGGCTTTTATGGCAGGAACAAAACAGGCACGGCTGGAGGCTCCAGAAGAGGCTGTTCCCTTCCATGCTGCAGCAGCAGCCAAACCCCAGCCCTGTTCCAGAGCCCCCACAGAGGCAGCAGTGAAAGGCAGGGCACCCCAGTAAGTGGAGGGGAGGGCAGGGACAGCGAGACAGGAGGGATTTTCAAAGGCTCGAGGGCTGGTTTCAACGCTCAGGTTCTAATAAAAGTCAACGTGACTTTGTTTTGCTTTCTCCTTTTGAAGCACAACAGTTTGCCACGGAGGGATCTTTGCCTGCTCACAATAAATAACAGCGGGGTTTGCAACAGTTCCCAAATCCTGCGGCCTCATCCCGGATCCCCCTGCCTGCCAAATTCCCAGCAAGGAGGGGCATCCTCCAGTGGATTGGGAGAAGGGTTCAGTTTCCTGTGGAGAAACGTTCCCCAACACCAGGAAACGGCCTCAAGTTGCACCAAGGGAGGGTGAGGTTGGATATCAGGGGGAATTTCTTCCCCAAAAGGGTCTTCAGGCATTGAACGAGGGCAGTGGTGGAGTCTGCATCCCCAGTGGGATTTAAAATCCGTGCGGATGTGGCACTTGAGGACGTGATCAGTGGTGGCCTTGGCAGTGGACTCGATGATTTCAGAGAGTTTTTCCAATCTAAGCAGTTCCATTTCAATTTCCAGCCTTTTTGATTCCACAGTAGTGTACATCCTTGAATCTTGCTGGGTTGTGCCAGTCAGCAGGACATCCCAGCACTCCAGAGCTCAAGGAACTGGTGTGGTTTCCTTGGATAATTGGAAGAGGAAGGAGGATGCAGAGCAGCAGACCAAGCTCTGGCCTGAGGTTCTTCTGCAAATTAGAGCTGTAAGCAGCTGCAGAGCCACATTAAAGGGGAGCAGAGCCTAATTGTGGGATCGTGTACAATGCCAGCTGGGGTGTGCTCCCATTCCCATCCTTCCTGCCTCATTCCCACACGCTCCCAACAGAGCTGCTCTGAAGCTGGGGAAGATCAGAAGGGGAGCAGAGAGATGGTACAAAGTCTTGGTGAGCTTCAGTGTTTGCAGCATTTTCTTTTCCATCCTCTGAACTGTGACTGGAATGTCTTTCCAGGCCGGGTGTGATCCCACCAGGTTGTGCCACGTTTTTCCATTGACTGCACAGCAAGGCTGGGTCTGCCCAGGTGATTTCAGGTGATTTCAACTGCCTTCAATGGCTTTGAACTGAAGGGTTGGATGGGATACTGGGAAGGAATTCCTCCCTGGGAGGGTGGGGAGGGGCTGGGCTGGAATTCCCAGAGGAGCTGTGGCTGCCCCTGGATCCCTGGCAGTGCCCAAGGCCAGGCTGGAGCAGCCTGGGGCAGTGGGAGGTGTCCCTGCCCATGGGACTGGATGGGATTTAAGGTCCCTTCCAACCCAAACCATTCCATGATTCCATGGCAGCAACAGAGGAAAACGATGTCCAGAACACCAAGACTTCCCTTTCCATGAAATCTCGGGGGAGACAGTGCAGATGGAGGTAAAATGATGACTAAAATATGTCAGTGTTTGTTCGGAGCCAGTGTGTAGATGGAAGCTCTGCCCTGACCTCCCGAGCTCCTGACCTCCCATCCCGCTAAATTAAAGGGATAATGATGAAAAGCACTTCCCTCCTTGTCCCATAATGTGAGAAGTGCCTGGCAATTAAGCAGCCTTTGAGGATGACACTGCTGATTATTTCAGGACAATCAAGTCACGGCAGAGAAATGGGGTTGGAATGGGAAGAGCAGTGTCAGAGGCACAGTTAAACAATGCCTGGTTTGCCCGTCATTCCCACCAATTATTGCAGGAGGGGGAGAGGAAAACTATTTATAACCTGTCAGTCTCCAGAAACCACAATTATGATGATTTAATTAACACATGGAGAGGCTTTAGGCAATCACATCGTTCTAAATTTAAGAAGCAGCACATTTCAGGCCCAGGATGATTTAGAACATTAACAAATGCTGGTTGAACCGGGGCAGGAATTTGATGGCCTTGTTGGTTCCTCTTAAAGCATCCATCACAGCCCAAAGATAATCCAAGCGGCTGTGGCAGTGAAGGATGAGAGCAGTGAGGAATCAGCAGGGCTTCCAGAGGCCACCACACAGAAGGAGAAGCTGATTTTTAACGAGGACGAACTGAAAATGAGCAAAACCACACAACTCAAGTCTCTTCATCAAAGACACCCTTTGGAAGAGCCTGGAAAAGCGGGGTTTGGGTGGATGAGAGGGCAAGGCATGGAGAGTGAGCCTGACCTTCCCCAGGGAGTTGCACTCAGTGCCAAACAGGCCCCTCCTTGGAGGACAAACCTTGGCCTAACCTTGGGCTGAACTGTTCCATCCCAAACCAGGATATTGCCAAGGGATTCCCAAATCCTGGGCTGCCCCACTCCCTGGCCAGCTCCTCCAAGGAAATCACACCTCAGGTCCCATTTCCTCTTTCTGGCTCAGATTATTTGTTGTGTCCTGTTCTCCCAGGCACAAAAATGACTCCTTTGGTGTTTCCATCCCATTAAACCTGGGAGCTGTCAGCTGCTGCCCAAACAAAAATAATTCTTACCCTTCTTTCACCATCTATTGTTTTTTAATTGGATTAATGCCCAAAAGGAAAATCCAACCTCTTCCATATTTCACCATCCATTGCTTCCTGATGGGACCCACATCCAAGTAACATAAAGGAAAATCCCACTTCTTCCACGCGAGAAGAAAAATAAAAATATTTTATTAAATAAAAATTACAAAGAACCTCCTGCTCTGAAAGTGCTTCTTTCATTCACTGCCTATCCAATCTGGGAGATGGGGATTGCTTTTCCCACCGTGTGGATTTATTCCAGGAGCAGCTGGAAGCACTGGCCCCAAAGCTTTGTACCCCACTGCAATCCCTGAGCTCTGCCTGCGTCCATGAAGAATGTGCCACGTCCCCTCCACATTTCACAGCCAGCCCATTTCTCTCTCAGGCGGGAAATATTCAGCGGTTTTATTTGACTAAAGGACTTGCAAATCTCAGGATAAAGTCAAGGATTTGTTCCCTGTGTACAAAACACACACCTGCACAAGGACACAACATCAAAGCCCCCCTTGGATCACAGTCAAATTGATCACCTTGGTTTTCCCCACAAATATTACTTTTCTTTTTGTAATTGCGCATTTTAGAGGAAATTGAATAAAACTGTGTTGGTGAAAGAACAGGAAAATAAAGGAACCTTCAGAGCAAAGAGATTTTGCTTAAGACCACCAAGTGTGTGATGTAGGGACTAAAAATCAGGAGAATGTTCCTTATCTCGTGAGCTTTGAGAACTTGAAGCATGAATGGAAAGAAAGTCCCACGAAGGATAGAAAATGAAGCAGAAAAGGCTCACAAAGGCTTTTTGTAGGGAGTTGCCCATGGATGGAGACACAGCCCTGGACTGAGCCCTGAACCCCCAGAGCTTTGAGGAGACTCTGCCTTGCTAGAACCCAAGAACTGCTCCTGTTCCAGCCAATTTTATTCAAATGTATCTAACCCCCCCCAAAATAAATCTATATTTGAGCTAAGAAGCAAAGGGGGAGTTCTGCTGTAGCTGGACATGCACAGAAGGTGAGAAATCAGAGATAATCAGAATTTTTTGGCCTTCCCTTCCTTCTCTTTCTTGGAATTCCCAATCCATTGCTCATGACAACACCACAACTGGTCCAGCTGCCAGGAAGAGATTCCTATTTCCTTGTAAATTAAAAAGGCAAAGGCAAAACAAATCCTCCAGGCCAAGAAGCCAACTCTGCCAAGAGCCTCTCATGCCATCCCTTTCCCTGCGCGCTGCAGCTTCAACAAAGCGGAATTCCGCAGCTGGAGACACAGCTGGCAACTCCTGGAACCCCTCGGGATCGGCCCACTCCTCTTCTCCTGGAGGTGGGAAGATCCAGGGCTGATCTGAGCTCTGCAGGGGGGCAGAGGTGGTGAAAGCTGAGCAGGGTCAGAGACGTTTCTGGCTGTGGCAGATCCGTGTTCAGGGCTGGAATTCCAGCCTGGGAATGGCACATCTGTGTTCAGGGCTGGAATTCCAGCCTGGGAACGGCACATCCGTGTTCGGGGCTGGAATTCCAACCTGGGAGTGGCACATCCATGTTCAGGGATGGAATGCCAGCCTGGGAATTCCAGCCTGGGAATGGCACATCCGTGTTCAGGGCTGGAATTCCAGCCTGGGAGTGGCACATCTGTGTTCAGGGCTGGAATTCCAGCCTGGGAGTGGCACATCCATGTTCAGGGCTGGAATTCCAGCCTGGGAGTGGCACATCTGTGTTCAGGGCTGGAATTCCAGCCTGGGAGTGGCACATCCATGTTCAGGGCTGGAATTCCAGCCTGGGAGTGGCACATCTGTGTTCAGGGCTGGAATTCCAGCCTGGGAGTGGCACAT
>VZUI01024173.1:0-18484 GCA_013401135.1 Cettia cetti | reverse complement strand
TAACACAAAAATGCTCCCCACCAAAAAAAAAAAAAAAAAAAAAAAAATCCTTCCAAAAAAAGAAAAAAAAAAAAAAAGGAAAATAAGACTAGGAATAGGAATAAGAATAGGAATAGGAGGATGATGAAGACAGTAGTAGCAAATAATAGTAAGAAGAGAAAGAATAACAATAAAAAAACAGCTGAAGAAGAAGAAATTGGAGTAGTAGTAAATGAAGAAGATAATGAAGAGGAAGAGATAATAGTAGTAAAGAAGATGAAGAAGAAGAAGAAAGAAGAAGAATTAAAACAAGAATAATTCGAAAACCAAGAAGAAATATTAGTAGCAATTAATAGTAAGAAATTGAGTAAGAAAAAGGATGAAGAAAAAGAAATAGTAGTAGTAACAAAAAAGAAGACTAAGATGAAGAGGAAGACGAAAATAGTAGTAGTAAATAATAAAATCACAATAAATACACATCCATACATCTTCTAAAATCACAGAATGAAGGGAAGGGACTTAAAGATGATCTAGTACCAAATTATTATCTTCAGCTGTCTCTCTCTGAGGCCTCTTTCTTAATTCTTTCTATCTAAGAATCCATGATAAATGAAATCCACAGGTTGTCATCATATGCTCTCATTTGCACCTTCATTTGGGCAGGGGAATCTCTCCCTAATGGGAATGTAACACCTGCACAGGGTCCCTTCCAGGTGCAAGTATTCTATGATTTCTGCCAGCTCCTCACTTCCCTTTTCTTCCTGGGTCTGCTTCGAGCTGGGAATGTGCTTGAAAATGTCCAGCAGACAAACATTTGCTGTCTGCACTGGGAGCCCACATGGCTCTGGGACCTGGGGGTCTTGGTCAACAGCAAATGTTACACAATCCAACATGTCCTTCCAGCAGAGAAGGCTAATGGCAGCCTGTGTCATATTAGGAGGAGTGTTGCCAGCAGGCTGAGTGAAGGGATATTTGTCCCCTCCTCAGCAATGGTGAGGTCACACCTGAAGTGCTGTGTCTCCCCTGGAGGGATGCCACTGAAAGGCCCTGAAGATGATTCACAGGTTGGAGCATCTCTCAGATGTAGAAAGGCTGAGGGAACAGGTGGGAACCGGCTACATAAGTCTGGGGGAATTTAATGAGGATATAGAAATATCTGAAGGTAGAGTTGTGGTGGTGTGTTCAAGTTTGTTATGATAGCTGATGGTCATGAGTTCTGTATCCTCCCTGTTCCTTTTAAGTTAATGGTTTATCCCTAAAAGTTGTACCCCTCCCTGAGTTGTCCATCTACCCTAGCCCTGCCCCTTTTTCCAGATTGTCCTCTGTCAGTCTTCCCCATGGGCAAACCCCTTTCCTAATACCCCACCTACCCAATTATCAATCCGTTTGTCCCTGCCTTCAGTTCTAGAAAGTTCTACAGTACTCAGTACGCCATTGGTTTGTGTAGGTTGTACAGCCCCCTTATGTCCTCTAATTGGTTATTGTTTTATAAGCCAGGCCTTGTGCTCCTCCCACTCTCTTTCCTTATTGGTTAAGCCCTGGTTCCCACCGCTTGGACCTCCCTTTCTGCCTTGTCCCTTCAAGAATTTGTTCCCTCAATAAACCTCTTGGAATAAACAAGAAAGATCTCATTCCTGTCTTCAGCCTGCGCTTGCTAAGAACATTCTGCCGTAGAGCAACAGCTCGAAGCCACTGCTTCTTTCACTTTGCTTGGGCATAGTGTCCGCCCTGGCACCAGTGTCAGGGTGGCAGAGCTAGCCCTTTGACTCCAGCACAGCGTCAGCTGGTTACAAGAGGACAGGTTGCTGCATGAGCACAGGCCAGTCAGACCCTTAATTTTCACCTCTGTCTCTTGATTCATCTGGCATTAAGTGGGGAAAACTAGATAGCAGTAAAAACAACAACAGAGAACAATTTCTTAGTCTAATAACTGAAACAAAAAATGTAACTTTTGGGGAAGAAGTAGGCCTTGATGGTTTCAGCACAACAGATGTAGGTTTGAGGAGGGTAAACCCCTGGAAATGCAAGCCTAGAATGAATATTTTGACCCTGTATAATCACTGTATATTTGCTAATTTGCCACCACACACAAGCCTGTACCAGTTACTAGGGAGATGCAGTACCTAAATGTCTGTGCCTTGCACTGCTGTGGCTGTACTGGATCATGTTAAAACATCATCCATACAGACTAAGAGCATTTGTCAAGTAAAATCTCTGCCTTTCCACAGACGGTATAGAAAGCTTTCCACAAATTCTTGGGAGAATCTCTTAATCAAGTGCCCATAGAGACCAAAGGTGCAGACTCACTATAATTACCTAGAAAGTCATATGCTTCTAGACTTCCTCTCTGCTGTGCTCCAGATGCACATCAGTGAAACCGCATTTTCTACTGAAAAAAAAATACTTATTTGCCTTAAAAAAAATTACCTTTTTTTCCTATTCAAGCCTAATATTTTGTGTAACCACTGATCCTTAGTATCTTTCTTCCACTTTGCATGTGGTATTTTCTATTACCTCTTTTCATAGACAGGAAAGCATTCTGTTCTGAAAAACAAAACAAAGGTGTAAGTTCTTAATGCCTCGTTTGCCTTCAGATTCTCAATTTTTTTCCAATTGTGTAATAAACAAACACAGGAGAAACTGATTCTAAATCTTCTCTCACTGGTTTTCAGAAAAGCAGTGGGTGATAATGAGATTTGACTCTCCAACACTGTGTTAACATATTTCTCTAATTTGATTCAAGAAAATGGTTTAATTGAGGGGCTGGGACCTAAAAAAATTCCTTTAGGCTCCTGTATTGCATATATGTGTTTCTGTACCACTATTACGCCCCTAAAGTAAGAAAAAAACCTTTCCCTTGTGTCCTGGGGTGACTTTATGATGCTGTATTGTATTTGTATCCCCATCCATCTGTTTAGCCCAGAAATAACTTTTGCATCTTTAAAACTAGATCTGAGAGTGAAGGGGGAGAGAAGGAAAAGTGGTGGAATGTCTGAGGCGGCTTTATTCAAAAACATAGAGATGAGAGCTCCAGCTGTCTCTCAGTGTGTGTTGTCTGCAGCACGGACAGGGAGCAGAAGAGAGCTCCCCTTTGCTTTCAGTTAGTTTTTAGCTAACTGAGGCAGAGACGTTCCCCAGAATGTGGCTTTTCTTTTTCTCTGGACAGAAGACCCAGAAAAACACTGGGAGCTCACACCTGTGGCCACTGGGGCCCAGGACATTGCATTTCCCAGCACAAGAAGGACTGATAAGAGACTGAGAGACCTGAGCTACACCCCACAAAAAGGACTCTGAATTTGCCATCTTTACAGAACAATGAGAGGTTCCATAATTTAATATTATTTTTTCTTTCATGTTTGTGAGTACTTTGCTTGTTAAATAAACAGTTTTCCACTTTTTTGGAAGGAGGTTTGGCTCCCGAACAGGTGGGGGGAAGGGCCACTGAATTCTGTCCTTTAAGGAGACATTCCTTTCATAGTTCCCTTCCAAAGCTGTCCTAGAACAAGACACCTTGTCTTCAAAACTTTTATCTGCAGAATGTGAGTCTTACTATTCACCTAATCCTGTTCATACTAGAAGTGTAGCAATCCTTAATGGTAAATGAATCAATAAAGGTTTAGAAGTAGCATCTTCTGTTTCTTTGGAGAACTTAGTTCTGACTCTACAGTAAAGTCCAAGAGGTCAGGATATCCAAGACCAAGTACATGTTAACCATATTTACAAATGCTCAAAAATTCAAGTGATAAGCATTAAAAATTACTGAGGTCTCCATGTCACAAACTGCTTACTTCCATTATTTCCCCACAATTACTTCCTATTTATTGCAGTGACTTCCAGAAAATCTTCTTTCCGTATCTGCAGTTCTGTGTAAAACAGAATTTATTGCTATTGCCATCACATGCTAAAAACCCCCACTTAAATGTGTATTTAGAGTGACCTTTTGTGCTGCTAGTCATTTATATTTGTGATTAACCATCAAATGAAACTTACAGGGGTCCGAGCCCAGCGGGACCCCTTACAGTTTCCTTGGGAACTCTACCCCGATTGCAAGTTGATAAAGAGAGGCAGCCTTGATCCAATAGTCCAGAAACGAAGTTTTAATAATGCAAAAGTAACAAACAAGAAGGCATACACCACATTTAGAACAAACTGGAAAAAGGCAGCAACAAGGGGCAAAAGACACAGGGCCAGGGTCAGACAATATTTATGCCTCCTGGTATGGGGAGGAGTTAAGGCGGGGTCTGAGGGAAGGGTCCAATAGGGGAGAACGATTAGGAATATTAAAATTTCTGCACAAAAAAGCAACCTATGGTAACACACAGAACTAGGAACTTTCTAGCAACTATTTACATACTTGAACTGAGGGAGCATGTGAGTAAGCCTCTTGCTTACTGTACTTAGAAAGGGGTTTGCTAGGGCATTAAGCTGAGGTTTTCCTCTTCCCCGGGGAAACTACTCTCTACAACCAAATAATAACTTCAAATAGCTATTCCCTATGAAAAGTGATGGAAAATAAGACCCATTCTGCATTTTCAGGAGCTAATGATATTAAAGTACACTATTCTAAAGGTACAGGAAGAGATTAATTTTTACTATTAATAATTACTACAAATACTGTTAATAACACTGGAAACTACTCAGCAACACCTACAGCCTAAGGTAGCATAGAATCAGAATCTCTGGTTTGGGTTGGAAGGCACAGTGTGGCCCTGTCCTAGAAATAATTTTTATGCACACACTTAAGACGTGATCTAAACATGTGCCTGAATTTGAGTGGACAGATGTGCTTTTTAAATTTTATGAATAAGTGGTGATATTTGTGTGTATACATATGTGTATGTGTGTGCTTATCTATAGATGGAAAAACATGGACTTGCAGGGAGTTAAGTCAGAGTACAAACTAAGAGCACATCAAGTCATTGACAATGAAAAGCTATTTCTGGTTTTTGGCTTATTATATCACCTGGAGAGCTGCTCCATTTCCTCAGCTCTGCCAGAACCTGGAAACCACTAGCAAGAGGGTTTCTCTGTACAAAGGTGATGCTTTTCCAAGAGTTGTGCTTCTGAGCCTGATGTCATAACGTGGAATTACTCAGTTATTTTGGGGAGGACCACAGAGCTCAAGGGCACCACAAAGGGCAGGAATAATCTTTTTTTGTCTGTTTAATCTTTACGAAGTCAAACTTTCTAAATGAAGGGAATGTACATAAGTCCCATTGCCCTCGGTATCCTCTTTGTCTCCATTTGCCTCTGCACATATTGACCCAGTGCAAAGACAGATTAATGGTGACATTAAATGAGGTATTAAATTTAATCTTCTTTACTTGATGTAGCAAAAGTTCCTTTTCCAAATCGCCTTTCTTTAATTTTTGCTTCATGATTGTCATTTTTCATTCACTGATTTTATTCATGCTAGACTAGGCCAGTGACCTAGAACTGCCAACTGAAGAGTGAAATGCTAATCACGTATCTTCAATTGAAAGCACCAGTGTAAAAGTTTCCCATGCATTATTTACATTAATTATTTTCTGTCTCAGCAATTCTCCTGGTTCCTCCTAAAGCAGTTAAAACATAACAAAACAAAATGGCTAATTTTGGTTGTATGTATTTGTGACAGTCCTGACAAAGTCAGTCTATAATTGTTTAATCCAGGTTGTCCTAGAAAACTTCTGAACATAGAAGGTCGCTACTCAAAAGACTTACTAGCAATTTCAGAGCTTTCTCTCAAGATGTTTTGTGATCTTTTCATTTCTTATAATGTATTAATGGGGTGTGGTCTTTACTCTTTAGGTAGGAAAATTATTAACCAGTTTTACTACAGCTTACACAGCCATAGGGTTGCTAAATTATGAATTTAACATGAAAAATGTGTCACCAGCAAGGAGTTATTGATAGCATTTTGTTTTAGATTACATATTAGGAAGAGATTCTTCACTGTGAGAGTGTGACGCCTTGGAGAGTTTGCCCAGAGAAGCTGTAGATGGCCATCACTGTAACCAAACCAAGTAAGGCACTAGTTGAAGGGTCTTTGAGAAAACAATTAAAAAAAAAAAAAAAAAAAAAAAAAAAAAAAAAAAAAAAAAAAAAAAAAAAAAGAAAGCTTACTTTTTTGTTTGTTTGTTTTGAGAAATTTATATAAGTTTTGATAAAAATGTTCCTAGAATATTTCTCAGCCCTAGGACAATTACCCTTCTGATGGCATGATTCTAATTCTGTTGTATATCTTGTATCCTCATTTTCTGCTGATGGAAATGTTCACTGAAACCATTCAATTCCTAAGCCAAAACCCCAGAGGCTCAAGTTTGGGGTATATACACCACACACCATCATTGTTGTATCAGCTCTGGAACAATGACTGTGCCCTTTCCTTTCAGATGTGTTCAAATCCCAACACTGTCCTGCAAATCCTTGGTGCTTCACTACAGCATGAAGCCTCATCTGCAGGAACTCAGTATGTCTCAGTCAGTACACCTAGAATATTTTTATTTAACATATTACAAGCTGAGTCCTGCTGCCTTCTGTCTGTGATACTGGCTTCAGTATTTGAGTCACCTCATCTCATTTCATGTAAAAGCATAGTGCCAGAGCATTCTTTATGGAACTGTGCAATTTATTTTAAATTAACCTCTTTTTAATAGATCTACATTTATTTTTTCAAGTACTGGTGGAAAGAAAGCAGATTACATGCACCTAGATGCTGAAATAAAATAAAATGAAAAATTAAATAACAGAAAGATGCTTCAAGGAGGATATTAAAACAGATTTTGGGAGGATCAATTATTCAGTGTTGTAAATGTGAGAGGGTTTATTTTTTGTGTAAAACCAGAAATTATTAGGGTGCACTCACTCTGTTTATTTCTTTTTTTAGCTCATGGCACTGGGGTAAAATCTCTTTATCCTTTGTAAATTTATATATGGGAGGCCAGATGAATGCTTTGAATATGAAAACTCATATGCTGGTGGTGTTAATGCTTACAGCATTCTTCCCTTAGTTTAACAAAGCACTGTATAAATTTTGGCCACTTTAGTGCACCAATGGTACTTTCTGTTTTTCAAACTTGACTGCATTTAGAAGTTACCCAGAGATAACAGTATTCTATTAAATTAGGTATCCTCTTCCAGCAGCTTGACTTTGTGAGGTTTCAAACACATCACTTGGCAAGCACTCCCCTTTTCAGCTACAGGGTGGTCAGCTTACATGTTCACTTTCCAGGCAGTTATTCTATACATGAGGTCCAGTCATAACTGCATAAACTGTCTGTAAACAATACAAAAAATTACTTAAGAACATGTACAAAGTGAAAGATCTTTAAATATAAGAAGAGATAGAAAGAATAAGGTGAATCACAGACAGGGTAGTAAACAACATGGTCATGTTGCTTGCAAAAAACCCCAAATCTTACTGTATAAAGTGCAAAGTATTTCTATGTTAGGGCTGCAGCTGAAGTAGTGTGTTTGGGTTATTTGTTACCTTTAAAGAATTCTGAATGGACAAAAAGATGGATCAGAGGTCCTGGAAAAAAAGTTTAAAAAAAGATAGAAAGACCTGGACCTTGTTAATTTAGAGGACAATGCACAAAGAAAATTGTAATAATAGTCTTCAATTATATAAAGCCATGGTTGCTACAAGTTCAAAGGCAATAGACTTCCAAAGGATAGGGCAGGAACTAATAAACTTAATTTGCAGCAAAGAAGATGTAGATTGGATGACAAAAAAAAAAACAAAAACAAAACAAAACTGCTGACTATAAGGGTGAGGATAAACAGCCTGACAAGGTGACAGAGTCTACATCACTGGAGATTTCACAGAAAAGATTAAGCAATCATCCACCAGAATTATGTGACATTTATCTGACTAAAAGTCATCTGAAGATCCTTCTGTATTTACTCGGTTTCTGATTTAGAAATGTTGGATTCAGGGAGACAGTCTAGAAAAATACACACCTCAAATTTTGCCCTCTGTGAAAACTGAAAAAACTGGGAGAAAAAAAAGAAATGGGAACAACATATTTTCCATCTGAACAGTAGAGCAATTAGGACTGCTCTATTAAGTCAGCAGTGAGTGACTTTCTCAGTCCAGCAGGTCTTAAGAAAAAGAATATGCAAAATACCAATCCCAATGTTCTGATGGTGAAAAAGGCACCCTCAAAATCAACAAAAAACAACTCTCCCCCAAAAAACAACCACCAGATCTTAAGAGTTTACCTTTAAGATTAATTTTACTTTGGGTTAAGAATGTTAATAGGTAAGAAAATATCCATCCAGCTTCTGGCTCCTCTTTAATAACATTCTTCTTTTAGCTGTTATGGGTTAAAGAACCTTTAATCCAAAACTCCCACTGCACTGTCTCTCAAGCAGAACTTTATACCATCTCTGTTGGAAGAAGCTACTCTCACTTTCAGGTGAATCTTATTAAAGGGGTTGTAGGGAAGCTCCTAGGTGTGAGGTATTAGCTGCTAAGCACATTAGTTGTCCTCTTAGGAAACATAAAAGTATGGTTATGACGATTTTAAAAAAAACAAAAACAACTTTTTTTTTTTTTTTTTTTTTTTTTTTTTTTTTTTTTTTTTTTTTTTTTTTTTTTTTTTTTTTTTTTTTTTTTTTTTTTTTTTTTTTTTTTTTCCTAGAAATGCTGTTTGGTGTAATGAAATGTCATCGTAGGGGTGATGAAATGCCATCACAGGACTGACCTCTGTCACACCAGGATTTTCAAGCAGAGGGACTAACAAACACTCTTCAGTCTTTTGGGGTAGGCAAAATATTTCTGGTGTATACCTATCATATATACATATTTTGGGTTTTTGTGTTTTTTTAAACTGTAGTCTTGACACAAGGTTGAGCAGACAGAAGAGTGGGTTTTTTTCCCAGTACACTCCCTTTGATTTCCAAAGCACACACGTGTGCTAACACTGCCCACCTTGTAGAGCTGTTGGCTCTTAAACCCGTCTCTCCTGGAGATGTCTGACCTGTGCAGAAACTTCTGTGTGGGACTGGCAGTGGCTCCCTGGGAGGAGGGTGTGGACAGGAAACACTCCACCCCTTCTAAATTCCTTCCTGGGGAAAAAACACACACCTTCCACCCAGCAGAGAGGGGATGCTCCTCTATAGAGTGAATTTCTGAAATCCTTTAGAGAAGCCCCGCTCTTCTGACAGACTTTCTGCTGCTGAAAATGGGATTATCTGACAATCAATAGCTGATGCTTCTGTTCCAGATCTTCACAGACTTTTATCAGCCGACAGCCCACCTCAAGGAAGTGCTGCATTCCTGCCGATGGGAAAGATTTACCACCTTTCTCACCAGGTTACTGGGTCAGGTAAGGTGGGGAATCATCCCACAGCGTCTCTGGGGACCTTGGAGGCTCTGGAAAGCAGCTGCTCAAGCTCTCCTGCCAAGCTGTATGGGATGGAGGCAGCTCCCAGGCCTTGGTGAACCAGCCCAGGGCTGGGAAAGGGCCCTGTGGTGAAGCCCTCAGGTCACTGATGGGGCATAGGTTGGCACTTCCAAGGGACAATCTCTCCAAAGGGGAGGAAAGGCTTGCTTGCTTCTGGCATGAGGAAAGTTTCTTTCCTTATCTAGACTGCCTTATTTTTCTTTAATGTTATTCAAAATAAAAACCCATTTAAAAGAGAAACTGCCAATGCTGGAACAGTTTATTTACTTACCCAGAAGAATGTAGAGCCTATAATATGTAATTCAATGTGTGCTAGGGTTCCTTTTGGTGATAGAAAAAGTGAGTTGCTTATAATAATGGCTGCTTTTTCCTTATAGGTATGAGGAAATGAAATGAGAAGTCTAATGATATCATCTTGTTACTCGGTTGCCCATAGATGGCAAGGCTTGGATTCATAATTACATTAGGAACCATATCTTATGCTGATCATTAGCAAGGAAAATTTCACACTAGAGATTCATTGTACTAAAGACCAGTTAAATTACAGTGTGTGTCTGCACATTATAGATATTATCATTCATTTCTGGCTTTAAAATACTATAGTTAGGAGAAATTATCTTGCATATTTCAAAGTAAGACCAAAGCCTGGAAGAAATTACTCAGTGTTTGTAGCACTTGACTTCTTTCACTGTAAAAATGTCACTCCCAGCTCCAATTACTCTGTCAGTTTTCCAGTGACCGACAGTAGAAGTGTTATAGAGGTAGACTTATTAACACTTTTTTGCAGCAGCAGCAGAGAAGGAGTCTTCCTTGGTTATTCAAGCAAAATAGTAAGAACCATTGTCAAAAGTGACATAAGGTGCCTGGAAAAGAACAAAGAATTTAAAGCAGGGAAGCACAATAATCTACTCTGGTCTGCTATGCTGAACTGATTTATTTAGCATTTCTACTCTAGCAAGCTTACAGAAGAAATACAAAGAATGGAGGATAACAGCTCTGAAGAAACTACATATTCACTTCTCTCTTTTGGACATGAAATAGATTGAACAGTAGATAGGATGTAATTGGGAACCTGTCTGCAGTTACGCACTCATATGAGAGGACTGCAAATCCAGGGTCTACCAAATAATTAGTTTTTCTTAAACGTGTACCTAATTAAATTGCAAGATAAAGCAATTCTGATTTTCTCTCTAATGTGCTGTTTAAATGGTCAAGGAATAGAGCTTCAGAGGGATCCTCCTTCTGGGAAACAACCGCATTCCTCTTTTCCTGAGCATTACACAATGAATTTACTAATTAGTCAGGACCGATAATTGCTCTTGCTCATTTTGAGAGAGCCTGTTACTGATTGTGTTTGCATGCAGGTATGGTGATGGGGTTTTTTTTTTCATTTTTTGAGGGTTTTTTTAGCACTTACTGTCTCAACAATTGCCATTTACCAGTTTTTGACTGGGCAGTTGTTATCCTGGACACAAGCATTGCAGCAAAGAAACTAAAAATAGTCCATGGGGAATAAAGATGATGTGGTATCCTGGATTTTTTATAAATATGTCTAAAAGAGGTATTAAAAAACCCCATTCAATGAATGCTTCTGTGAAGCCAAAAGAACTGGCATTTCCAGAAAGAAAACTGGGAGGAAGTCCTGTCTTTGCCCCTGTCTAAATACCAAATGCAGATAAAGGCAGGGACAGAGCACTGGACATTATACCTCAAGATGTAGATGTAGATTAAGAAAATCTTGCAACAAAATAGACCTGATTTTCCTTATCCCAGAAATGGGTCATCTCCAAAGTGCCTTAAGGGAAATGTAAGGCCTTATCTCTTAGAGTGTTTTAAGACTCTATAACAGTGTGGAGCAGGTTCAGACAAGCATATGAAGCAGAATTAACATTTGCTTCCTGACCCCTTTATTGATTTGTGCTCATCAAATGAGCAATCTCATTCAGCTAATCATGTGGGTCTTTTGTTTTGCTGTGCTTTTGTTTCACTAATCAATATATATATAAATTAGAGAAAAATAAAATTAGCTTCCCTTTATTACAAGAGGAAGAAATATATCTAAAAGTTTTAGCAAACAGAAACTCTTTGGAACCTACCGAGTCATAATCTTGGTACTGAATTTGTGTGCATGTACGTGTGTGGATAAAAGCCTGGTGGCCTCTGATGGTTTATTTTATGGGAGCCACCACACTGAGAGTCGAATTTGAAGTTCATATTTACATTTCACACACTGTTACTTTAGGTTTAAGGTTTAATGCAGGTGTTTTCCTGTGTTCTTTTGAGTCAGTTCCTGTTTCAAAGTCAGTCTTTATAATCAGTTAAGATTTTAGGACATATCTTCAATTGCACTGAAGGGACAGATTGTAATTTTTTTTTCTTTTTTCTTTACATAAGTAACTATAATTTTGAATGTGTTTTGGTGCATCCTGCAGCTCTCCCAGTTAGTTACACTTCAGAATAAAATCCTGCCAGTAAGAATCTGTCTTGAATTATATAAAAATCCAACTGAACCATTGGCACATTTGCACATATTTTCTTTCCTGGCTGGAGAGGACAGCACTGAACATAGTTAAGTTTTAAGGAACAATTTATAGTTCATTTTGCACTGGTGCTGCCCATCCCTGGGTCATTCTGTGGGATGATCAGTTCTTACTGGTTCATGGCTACTGAAGATTTTTAATTTCATCCCTTCATCTTGAGTCAAGTCAGCTGCATGCTGCATTTCTTCAAGAAGTGTAGGTGTGCATAATATTGATTTATTATTTTTTAAACAGGTTTTTGTTTTCCACTTCTCCATGGAGAACTAATGCCTAAAGAAGAAATAGATGAACTGCATAAAGACTCAGATTACTTTGCTCTTTTCTCCCTAGTAATTATTTATGAGCACACAGCTGCTCCATTCTGCAAAGTTCATAACAAAAGACATGAAAGTTGAAGGTAGGCAAATGTGAGAATGTAAAATGTTATGAGAGATTACCAATGAAGTAAATTGTTCTGAGTTTGCCCTTCAATCTGTTTGTATTCACATTGCATGTAATTTAAAACTCAGCTAATTTTTTCACAGAAATTTCATTAAAATTTTAATTTAAATATATTTTCCTTTATATCTATGCAGAAATCCAGCAGGTCATTGTGACTCACTATCATTTATTCTTAATGTAAGAAATTAATTTTCTCAACATTTGCAATTTTATTCATCAGTCTTAATTTAAATTACTAAAATTTTAGATCTTTTGAAAAAATTCAGGAACTCGATTACTTATTTCTCTGAACTAACTGAATAATTCTGACACGTCACATTTTTTGGAGACAAAGGATTAACTGCAATCCTTTGCAAAGGCTATTTGGCTAAAAGTGGGATCCAATTAACCTACATTATTAACAACTGCTTCTTGCTATTCATATAGGTTATGAATAGACTCACTAATAAACCAAATAAAAAAGACGTAGGATCACCTTAACTGAATATGCTCCACAGAACTCAAGTGATTGCTGTTTTTTTATTACACCACTTTATAATTATGTTACAACAATAACTTGGCAACTTGAGTATGGTGTTATATACACTATAATATGGATACACAGCATGTGTATCTATACATGCACCTAAGGGCTCCTCTCGGTGGATTACTGGATTACCTGCTCAGCTCTTGCTGTGAAGGCTCTAAAAATGTATCACCTCCTGAAAGATTTCCATGGCTTTAACCTCTCAGTTCTGCCTTAAATGCAAAGGGCATCAGGGGTGCTTGGGGAGGAGCACAATGCAGCGACTTAAAGGGATAAGGATACTGACACTGCAGCTTTTTTGAGACACCCCACTGTGTCTGATGCTGATCCTATTTACATGGCACTCCGTCTGTGTGAGTTCTAACAGAATGGTGCCAGAACACTGCACTGCAGGGCACACTCTTTAACTTTACCTAAGCAGCTCAAGGGGTTTCCAAACTGTACTTTTTACTAGAATTCTCTAGATTCTCTAGAAGGTGCACTGTTCCACTAAATTTACCCTTAAACATATGCTTGTTGTACAAGTGTGAGACTACTGCCAAGTAGTTTCCATTTGCCTGAAGCTGTTGTGCAGTTGCACTCCATGACAATCCCTTCTTGACCACAGGACTTGTCATACTAAATATATTTTTATTAAAAGCATATTCTCAGACATATGATGTAAGATGTAATTACTGACTTTGTGGTTTTGTTTGTGTGTGTTCACAGGACAAGAACTATTTTAATGATTTTCAAATCAAGTATTGTAGTTGCAAATTATGTGAACTAAAGTACAATGTACAATGTATGCTTGTGCTAAAAAACTGTTATCCAGACCTATGATAATTTTTGGTGGGAAGAAGGATGAGAGTGAGGGAAAAGGAGGAAAAATATCAGGATCTGTCAATATTATACAAGCACATCATAGCTATCTGATTGTTTTGCTGCTATTTGCAGTGGTGGTAATGAAGGATGCACTAATGTAAGTTCCTAATAAAAACGCGTTCTGCTTTTGCAAAGCTTTACCCACCCACCTGCCAAAAAATCCCCACTTTTATGTGGAGATGCCTTCACAGTCCTAAGAGAGGTATCCTTCATGCTTAAGTAGAAAACTCTCCAGAAAAGGAACTGCTGGATGTGTTTTCAGGGACACAGACCAGCTCTACTGGTCTTTAGTTATCCTGAACTAAACTCTAACCACAGTAACCACATAGTGGAGTTACAAAAGAAGTGGAACTGGAGTAATCAGGTAGAATGTAAACAGTAGAATTGAATATACTGAGAATATTTGTGTCTGTACTGCACGTTGTGTGGTGGTGTTTGGTGTATTTAGTAATATGGATAATTTTGCTCTTCTAGGAAATCCAATGCAAAATTTCTGCAAGTAGGCTGATAATTAATGTAATCAAACTAACAGAAATGAACCAACTGTGAGATGAATTCTTACCTGTCAGTCTTTTCATCTATGGGTACAACCCAAATTTGGCTGCACAGATGTGGCACCACAGTCTGCAGCTGTCTCCAGTTTTTTAGTAAAGCAAAGTCTGAGCTTCCAGATCTCGCTTCCAGCTTTTCCCCTCTAACAGTAACCCTAGCAATGAGAATTTTTTTTTTCTGTGATGAATGCATTACTACAGCCTTTCCTTTGAATAGAATTAAAATTTCTTGAGACAGCTTTACCAAAATTATCCCATTAACACATTAAAAGAGAGACTGTTCCATTGACGTCATCAACAATGCCAACTAATAGAGTAATGGAGCAGGCAGTTGATACATTCATGACCTTTCCACTGTATATTTTAGAGCTAATGAAGCCTCTTCTTTTTCCAGCTCCTCCAATAGTCTTCTTTCATTCACTCTTTAAATGCAATATATCTGACTTTCCAATTCCATGAAAAACAAAAAAAAAAAAAAAAGCCAGATGTAATGCTTGGACAAACTACCAAAAGCTGTGTTACTAATCTTGTTTTTCAAAGGGAGTGAAAGGTAACCTGTGAAACCAGAACAATTTTTAAAAGAGCGAAACAAAGCAAAAATGTCTGATGCACATATGGGTGAGGTCTCTAATTTTCTCTTCTCACATAAATTGTAAGGAACCCTTGACAGAATATTCGGGTGCTATCCCATGACTGCTTCTGTCAACACAAGCTACTGGTCATGTTCTCTTGTTTAACTGTTAGCTGAAAAACATTGAGTTAAATTATGTCCTCATAAAACAGAAGCATCTTGCTTATTCAACATAAAAATGCTTTATCATTATCTCAGAATGGAAAAACTGTAGCACGTACAAACTCATCCAAACTCATCATTTTCTTGGACTGGAGTGCTTGGGTTTGGATTGTTTGGGTTTTTTTAAGTAGTGATGTGTAATTACATGAAAATTGAAAAAATTATGAGAAGAACATAGACAAGGAACAGCTTGCATAACATTTTTAAAACTCTAAAATAGAACATTATTTGAAAGGATAAGTAGTCTTGCACATAGAACACATATTTATTTTAACAAGATTAAATATATTTGTAAAGTAATGTACACAGTTTACTTTATGACCAGTTAATGTTTGTTCGGTTCCAAGACAGCAAAAATAAATTTTTGTGCAATTTACTTCTGTTGTCTCTGGTAGAACAAAAAAGAAAATAAACTTGGGTCTCAACAGACAACCTAATTATGTTACGATTGTCTCTACAAACACAATTTTCACCTGTTTTGAAGTGCATCCAATTTAAATTCCTAACTCAATCCTGAAAAAGCAATGTCAATACAGGAATTCCACATATGGCAAGGAAAATTGTAGTAAAGAGAGTTAGTATCAGCCTTTGATTTTAAACTAGTTATGCTGAGTATTTAAGCCCCATCATGTGAAAATAAAGCTGGAGCACCTAGTTTCGTTCCGTTTGTGAGTATTGCAGACTCATTTTATAGTTCATCAGTTTGGCAAAAGCAGCAGTCTCTGCTTAAAAGAGGCACAGAGAATGGAATAAAATAGGTCCCCTTGCTTCAGACAGGAATGTGTTGTAAGACCATATAAAGAAAGGTTCACTGGAGTTTGCCTGCCCTGCTCTTGCAGTGGCTGAGGATCTCAGCAGCCAAAACAAAAGGAGAGGTACCAGGAGCAGCTCAGCCCAGATGGATCTTTCTGAAGGACAGCTTTAGTCTGCTCTCCCTTCCTTGCCCTCCAAAGCTGTGTTTGGTTGTTCCTATGGAGTTCATGATTCTTGCTGTTGGGGCTCAGATTGCAACATCAAGAGAAGCTGTTGGTTTGTGGTCCCTTGCCTATAGAGAGGGGAGATGTGAAGGTTTGGTTCTGCTCATCTTATTTAGCAGTCTGCAGAATGAGACTGAGAAGGGATTTCTCTTTTGCTTCTGAGTTGAGAGGAGGACTGTTTGAGCCTAAAGCTGTTTGGAATTAGTTTGCACACTAAAAGCATACTGATGGGCTGCGAGCACATATGCCACAACTATACTTGACAGGAGGCTTGTTATTTCACAGGTGCATTTTGTGTATGAAATTTGCATAGGGGAAAAAAGTGACCAAGAAAAAGGCAAGTAATTAACTCTATTCCCTGCTCCTTCAAAAGGCCTATTCTGGGGTAACTCAGGAAGTTCATTATAAACCTGCCTCTTCTTTCCTTGTTAAAGTAGCACTTTAACTTTTTGGTAAGCCATCTGAGCTTGTCATTTGTGACAGCAGAGCCATCTGCAGCCTTTCCTGTGCCCTCTGGTCTTTCCCCCATCTTCACTAGCTCAGATAGAGTCTAATTTTCTTTCTATTACTACAGGTATAATTATGATAACAAGTTTTTTCCCCTGATCTTGGGACTTGGAATAGAATAAATTTTGTTCACAATCCCTGGCAAAGTGTTCTTTGGAGGGAAACAGATTATTTTAGAGTAAAGTGTGTTGGGGTGTGTTGCAGTTTGTCTGAGGTACTGCTTCAGTCTGTCTGTGAGCTCTGGAGGGATAACAGTGATTTGTCTCATTATGCTGTCAGGCATTCCTTGATATCCCTGAAAAACAGAGGACTACAGACCAATTAAACAATAGACCACAGAAGAATTGTTTGGTTTTGTTTGTTTGTTTGTTTGCTTCAAAAGCAGCTTCACAATATGCATATTTTGATGATACTTTTTGACATCTTCAGGTTGTCTAATTATTTTGGCAGGGTACCCAGCTGTTGGCCAGGTCACTGTGAAGATCTGCAATCAGCTAAGCAGTATTAAACACTGGAAATGCTGACTCCCAGGAAGACTTGGAAGGAATTTAGGCCCTTGGAATATGGTTACCAGTGCTGATACCGTAATCCGGATTTTTCTGATGTGTGCTGTTTTTCAGGCTCTCCTTTTGTTATTTCATATAGGTCTAGAATACCTAAGTAAATCTCTTTCATATTTTCTCTTTAACCTCTTAAAAAGTAAACCTCTTTCTCTGTCAGACCTCAGCCTTCTATTAAAAAGGAATCCTCTTAAATATGTGTTTGAGTTCAAGATTTGGGTTTTTGTGAGTTTTGTACCTTCAACGCTGAATTCAAAGATGTAACCTGCAAGCCCATTTTCATGTTTTCTGAGGCATAGAAATGGTCCCGTGCTATATATGAAACAGCAAATTCTTTTCTAATGTAGAAAAGAAACTATAGGGGAAAAATGGTGATTGTTGATTCCTTTTCTGAATGAACATACATCCTTTATATCCTTTCTATATCCTTTCTGTGATATGTATGCCAAATATTTTCTTGACATTAAAAATTATAATCATTTTTATCTATTTTCTTCTGTTTTTTTCAAGTTTGAATATTAGGAAAAATTCTTAACAGAAAGGGTTGCCAGGCATTGGAACAGGCTGCTCTGGAAAGTGGTGGAGTGATCATCCCTGAAGGTATTTAGAAAATATGTAGATGTGGTACTTTGGGGCATGGTTTAGTGGTGGGTTTGGCAGTGTTAGGCTAAGGTTTGGACTTAGAGGTCTTTTCCAATTATAGTGATTTTATAGTAGTACTTAAAGAGCTGGCATTGCAGCCCTTCTTTTTATTGTAATGGTGCCACAGGTTCAAATTCAGATTACAGTGATTTACTGTTAGGCACGTGGAAACTTTTGGATGGTCAACATAGTACTCTGAATTTAATTTGGATTATTGAGTTGTTAATGTTTTTAAGTTTTGTGGCTGCAATGAGCTCATATAAAATAAACAAAAATTCCTTATTATTTTTGACAACCCAGAATAAGTCTATGAAAGCAATTTAAACCAAGACATGCAGAATCTGGCCTCAGGCTTACTCTTTAGTATATGTGTCTATTTTATTTTCAGTGAAATATTTGATAGGTTATTAACAACATTCTCTGGAAAGCTGAGTTGAAGATTGTCTTGTATTCTTTGATTTCAGCTACTTCTTTCAGTTGTCAAAGCATACAAATGAGAGTAATCTCAAAGGGGTTTTTCATCTAGATACCTTTTAAAAAGAAAAGCTAAAATGCAGCCAGAAAATAGAGGAGGAGAAATTCCACCTTATATCAGGATTATGAGCATGGGAAAACTCACCTCTTATGGAAGTTGCAGTTCTGTGTTTTGGGTCATGTGCTTTCTTTGGCCTGGTGATTTTTTTTAATTTTTTTTTTTTTTTTTGGGGGGGGG